>JACVVK020000213.1:350000-427500 GCA_018292915.2 Batillaria attramentaria | reverse complement strand
TATAAAATCGACGGCGCTTTCCTACAAAACGGTAAATCGCATTTTTTTTTTAAAAATGAAGAAAAAAAAAAAAACAAACGAATCGCTTATCAGTTCTACAGCGCTTAAGTCCTTTTCCAGAGAACAGTACATCGCGTTCCAGCCATGAATACCCCGACCTCAGCAACGTCTCACGGTTGAGCAGCGCGTGAAAATAATTACCTGAAATAGTAATCAATAATTAACTGAAACAGCAGCGAAGTGAACCGACTTACCTGAAGCACAGACAATAGCCCAGCAGGAGGGCAACCGCTGACGCCATCCAAGTTCTCATGTCGACGGAGGCGGGAAGAGAGTTCCGGGTGATCTGTTTCGACGCGTGGAAGGAGCGGTTCTTTGGGGTGCAGCTTTCGGTCGGGTGGTTGTGGTTGCAGTCTCTTTGATCTGTGGACGAATGACACGCGTTGTTTTCTTAATGAGCGGTTAATTGGAAGTGAATGAGTGGTGGATGAGCAGTTAAAGGTCTAAGCTCCCAACAAAAAGCTCACCGAAGTGTGAAAAAATGTTTACAGAGTCGGCTGTGCAAGCACAGTCAACTCTGTCACAGTTGCAGAGTTTTCAGCGTCCCTGAATCCCCAGTAAAAGCCAGGGCAGCCTGATTTCACAGCTCAGTTTGCGTTTTGACACTGAAAGATCGTGCAGCACCCAAGATCCGCTGGACACTGTAGCGATGTGTCGCGCTCACTGACCAAAAGCCAAATAATGTCACGGCAAACTCGTGCTCTGGTTTTATAAGGGTCCGCGAAGGGCTGAAAACTCTGAAAACTAACCAGCTGTGACAGAGTTGCCTGGATTATGCACAGTCGAAGGAGTCGCAGTTTTAAAAACGCAATGTTTGCGGCTTTTTGCTGAGATTGCTGACCTTTAAGTGTCCTTACCCGCCTGTACTAGAAATCAGACACATAGACTTTGGCCGTAACTTAAATTGTGCAACGACTTTCGAGTTCCAAGATTTAAAAAAACAAACAAATCAGTGCAAATATATATAACACCATAACCATGGTCGTGAGCGGCTAACATCACCAATTCATATGGCCTAGGTTGTACCGACCATTTTCCTCCCGGTGGGAGGGGATTGGGGACCCTGTGAATGGTGAGATACCTGTAGATCTGTTTGACATTTACGCTGTAGGATGGTAGATCCCCCCCCCCCCCAACCGCCTCCACTGTGGCTTGTAGTAGGGCAAGGCGGACTTGTTCAATGGCTACAGAGCTCAACTCCCCTAGATCTAGGTAACGCTCTCAGCTTTACTTACTTCCCACACACACACACACACACACACACACACACACACACACACACACACACACACACACACACACACATTGCAACGGGATACGTTGTCAAGACAACACAGCGGATGTCCATGGCATCTGCTTCCAAAAGGAAACTCTCTGCCATATTTTCGTCGGAGTTTCCTTTTGTGTTGCTGCGTTCCCATATTCATCGCGCCACAATACCAGACCAAAATTCGTATTATTTTATGGAACAACCAAAAGGGTTGCCAAGACATTAACCCTATTCCTACCAAGTAAGTTTGGGGTTGTTCACCAGTGGCCTCATTAAAAATAAAATCATAATTAATTCATGTCTGCGTGGATTTAAATTTAGCTTGGTGAGAGTGTTTTCTGCAGTAAGATCTGTTAAAGAACCGTAAATCTTGCCTGCGTTTCGCGTGCAGGGCCAAATCAGAAAAAGAGTCCAAAACGTGGGATACTCGTTCGCGGTACGAAATGTGTTAAAGTCGACATCAAACTGTTCTAGCTTTTACAATAAAATTGACACGATTCTTGCGTGTTTGTTTTTGTTTCCTTGATTGGTTGTTTTTTGTTTGTTTTGTTGTGTTGTTTTTTGTTTTGTGTTTTAAACAGATTTATTTTATTGCACCAGAGAAAGTACAGAAAAACAGTTTGAGCATAAACAAGACGTACTTATGACATGCTTTTTTGTTGTTGTTTGTTTGTTTGTTTGTTTGTATTTTAGCGATCGTCGCATGTTTACCACTCGCCTAACCAACTTATTTATTTATATCTCGTATACAGCATACTAAAAAATATTGTCAAGACAACAAGGTCGATGTTTAACACTTTTGCCGACAAAAAGAAAATTTGCGTGACCCTTGCACGGTATTTGTAAGTGATCATCTCAAGTGTATCACTAACGTGACTTCAATTTGGAGTTGTGTACACAAAGCATACGGTAAAGCCTGAAGGTAAGCAAGAAAATGGTGACTCTGTGTATAAGACGTCTGTGGAATATTTGCATAATTCCTGCAGCTATCTGTAACGCGTTTTGTGTCAACCTTCAATTAACTGTATTGTGAACTGCTTTGCCGCTGCCTCAGCACTGCCCATGCCTGGACCCGCCGCAATGAAACTGTTGTAAACTGACTACGTGTCAACAAACCTCTCTAGCAAACTTCGTTGAAGACACGCACACTTGATATTTTGTCAACCTATGATCGAAGGTTCCCGGTCGTGGGCGATGCATGGCTGAACCTTTGATCGAAGTCTCCCCTCTCGGATGAGTTAATGACACATACACCAAATACAGAAACAGAACAGCAAACGCAAACAGCACAAAATAAACTTCCGTAGTTAATGACTGATCCGTTTCTTCAGCAGCTCTGGCCACGGACCCGAACTCGCCATTGCGTGTGTATCGTGGTTTCTGGATCTAATTGAATATTGATCATTACTGGTGGGTCTTTGTTTAGATGAAAAATGAATTTTAAACTCAACGTCAGCAGTGGCGCGTGATGTGGCATGATCATGTTATTAGTAACAATACCGGCCCAAGAACGGAATCGCCTGAAATGTTAAAAGTCGATAACATTTTTTTTAATGAATTTAAAAAAAGAACTGCAGGAATTATGCTTCTTAAACACCGCGAGAAGATTAGTTTTACAATAAAAAGTTGTCAGAAATGATGAAAATGTCTAGTTTCTGTCTTCCTATCCTCCCCATATCCGCCCCCCACCCCTCTTCCTCCCTCTAATTCCCCTTCACCGCTTTCCTCCGCCACCACCCCCTCCCCCCCCCACCCCACTCTCTCCATCCTGTTTTCAACAAACTCTGGTGTGGATTGATGGCTGCAGCAAGAACTGCACCAGCATTGTGTGAGATGACATGCCGGATGCGTCTCAAGGCGAAAATCACCGCCTGTTGCGTGTCAGGACTTTTTTGTTTTGTTTTTTTAATTGTCACGATGCTTGACACGTTTCAGGATACGGTGTCCTTGACAATGAGGTAGAGAGAGAGAGAATAGGAACAAAGGCGTCGCTAACGCCGAAAACATGCGCTCAATCAGGTGAGTTTGGAAGCAGGGGAAGTAAGTAAAGCTGAGAGCGCTCCCAAGATCTAGGAGATGTGTGCTTTGTATGCCATTGGACAAGTCCGCCTTGCCCTGTATTGGCTCCAAGCTACAGTCTACCGCTGAAACACCCAACAGATCTAAGGGTATCTCACCATTCATAGGGCCCCCATTCCCCTCCCACCGGGAGAAAAATGGTTAGTACAACCTAGGCCATATGAATTGATGATTTTAGCCGCTCACGACATTTTTTCATTTTATAAATATAATCATTGTCAAGGACACCGCATCCTGAAACGGGATGCGGTGTCCTCGTTTCAGGATGCGGTGTCCTTGACAATGAGGTTTTTTTTTTTTTTTTTGCTGCTGTCTCGTAGGTTTTACTGATGTGTAGGAACTAGGCGCTGTCTTTGTCAGGTACACAAATATTCAACAAGACGGCAGCAAAACATAACAAAAACCTGAGTGCCACTGTACGTCAACTCTTTTTGAAACTCTTTTTGGGGCGGTCGGTGATCCAGTGGTTAGACTTAGTCACCAATGCGAGAGGTCAGGTTCGAGTCCCACTCACTCGGGGCCGAAGAATTTTTAGTTCTCGTACGTGGCACCGTTCATTCGGGCCGACCGTCGGGGGTTCTCTCCGGGTACTCCGGCTTCCTCCCCCTCTTTGGAAATGATCAGCCCACAAAAGTCAACAAAAAATGCCATTCTAAAAACTCCGAAACTTCAATTCCTGAGATGGCCCTTCGCACCACGTGATTGTAATGTGTTCATGTCCAGTGTCTGAGAGAATGCGTGCGAGTCACGTGAGCGTGCGTGTTGGGTTTACCTCGGGGCGCTTTGAGCCAAATATCTGGGATAAAGCGCCTATATTAATGAGCTTATTATTAGTATTATCATTATTAAAGAAGGAAGTTTCGCAACTTTCCGCGTCTCTTCCTGGATAAGGCGCTTGTTTTTCTAGTCGATCGCGGCCAAAGACGCCTATTTCAGGTAAACAACCGCTATCAACGCATAATACAGCAACCCACAGAGCTGTTTGTGCTTTTATTATGCTGAATAATAGAAAGTGTGAGCGGAAGGGTAATCAATTTCTTTAACCTTTCCAATGTTCGCCCGTCTGATAGGGGCGGTCGGTGGTCTAGTGACTTGTCACCAATGCAAGAGGTCAGGGGCAACGAGTTTTTCCTTCTCGTATGTGGCACCGATCATTCGGGCCGATCGTCGGGGGTTCTCTCCGGGTACTCCGGCTTCCTCCCCCCTCTGCTTTGGAAATGTCCACAAAATTGGAAAAATAAATGCAATTCTGAATTCCGAAACTTAAATAGCTGACGATTAGTACAGCTCTGAATGCGATACAACGTTGTTTACACTTCGCGCGAGCGGCCGAGAATTCAAATTCTACGACTGTTGTTACACTACTGGGACGCTCAGTGTGGTCGCCGCGTCATCGAGTACGCTTCTGCTGGCTCAGTGCCAGCAATACAGACTGTGTCACTGTCCCGGTGTCGAAGTGGTGTGATGATAGAAAAGAATGATCTGTGATGATTATAAAAAAATGGCAGCGTGAGCCCCTTTATGCAAAATGACGTCTGGTAACCAGTGACGTCAAAACGTCAACAGTTTGTCTCTTTTTCGGGTCACGTATCGAAATACTAATGAAGCACAAACGCAAAGACGTAATGGTCTCGAAATCAAACGGCCGTACGGAAGTGAAGCGTCACAGAGACAACGTCTCATTGGGCCAGCTTTGTGAGGGCGACCGTGCAATGAGGGGGTATGTGGCTGCTGCCAACATTGCCAAAAATTGGAATATTGGAATTTGTTGAAATTTACTCTACACATGAGTCTATGGATGCCTGATATTTGCGATTTTTTTTTATTTTTTTATTTTTTTTTTGGTGTGAATTTTAAAGCATTTCCTCTCTCCTTATGTGTAAGAGGAATATTGATTGCCCAAAACGATCACACGTCCAAGTGGCTGTCACGCTTAACTTCATATCAGCGACTGAGACGCCTTAATACCCACCTACACCCAAGTATTAATCATGACAGTGTACATTAGGAAAGAGGATTATAATAAACTGATTCCACAGTCAAAAATCCGGAAACGCCTGTATCCCTCATTTGAAGTATGTAGGTGCGGTTTGGTATACGACAACGTTGTGGGCAACATGGCGGCCATGCTGATAAAGAAAAGTTGTTGTTGTTGTTGTTGTTGTTGCTGTTATTATTATTATTATTTTCAACCTTCATTCCAAGTGAGCTTATTTTAAAAGCCCTAATATTATCTCTTACCAGTTCAGCCATTTTGCTCTCAAATACCACCACTCAGCATTCTTGGCTCATGTAACCAAACTCACTGTAATTTCGCGTATAATCGGGGAGTCGGGGTGGCCGAATGGTAGAGCGTTGGACTTCTAATGCTCGGGTCGTGAGTTCGTATCCCGGCTGGGGCCATTTATTTTCATCGTTGCCCCGTCTTTGGTATCACCCGTATGTGGCGGAAAAGGACGTTAAACCCCCCAAACACCCACCCACCCCTCGCGTGTTATCATTGTAACATCATGTGTTACGTACAATAGAAAGGACGGTCTGTAAGACAGACAGCACTGCCTGTAACCATAAGCTCTTGGATATTTTCGTCAGTCAGTCCCCGGCCGATGGGGAGGGGGGTGGGGGTGGCGGGGGTGTGGGAGTCGAATGGTAGAGCGTTGGGCTTCTAATGCTCGTGTCGTGAGTTCGTATCCCGGCTGGAGCCAAATATTTGATCTGGCTTTCTCATCGTTGCCCAGTCTTTGAAATCACCCGTATGTGGTGGAAAAGGACGTTGAACCCCCAAAACACCTACCCATCCACCCCGGCTGGGGCCAAATAATTATTTGTGCTGGCTTTTTCATCGTTGCCCCGTCTTTGATATCACCCGTATGTGGTGGAAAAGGACGTTAAACACCCAAACACTCACCTACCCACCCCGGCTGGGGCCAAATATTTGTGCTGGCTTTTTCATCGTTGCTCAGTCTTTGATATCACACGTATGTGGTGGAAAAGGATGTTAAACACCCAAACACCCACCCACCCTTCCTCGTCCGTCAGTCAGTGTTCCCGCTCCCCAATTTACTTCCTTCAACGTGCACAGCATTTTGGATTAAACATAAGTCGGATTAACAATATGGTAATATGTAACACGAGGTTATTGATTAACATCGCGTGTCACGCTCTCTTCTGTATGTATAATTGTAGCATTTTGAATATTCCTCGAAAAACCTTGAAATAATAACCGTAGGCGCAGCGTAGGCGTGATATTCGAAGTGTTTGTTAGTTGTCACAAAGTATAATGAAAATCGGATGTTATCGCGCGTTTCATTACAGCGGCTTAAAATGCCGAGCTGTCAGACAAAAGAAAAAAAAACCCCATAACTTGCGCATTCCATTCGGGAAAACCTGAAGAGTGGGTGGGTGGGTGGGTGGTTAGGAATTTTACGTCCTTTTCCACCACGTAAGGGTGACATCAAAGACGGGGCAACGAGAAAAAGGCCAGCACAAATATTTGGCCCCAGCCGGGATTCGAACTCACGACCGAGCATTGAGAGTCCAACGCTTTACCATTCGGCTATCCCGGTTCCCCGGGAAAATATGAAGAAGTAATTTTGGTTCAACCACTGGCTAATGTTTCCAGAAAAAAATGACAAAGAAATGAAATAGATTATGATGTTCATCTTTTGTTGTCAAAGTGAGTCCATTAACGACCTTTCGACCGCTTTCCGTTTCAACAAAAAATTTTTTCCCATGAACATTACACAAAATGCCACGTCAGTATGGACAAAGAGGATGCTACGAGCGTATAATGTAAAATCAAAGTTATATAGCACAGAGTGTGACGTTTTAAATTTTAAAAAGTTCATTTTTATCTCTTTGACGTTTTCTGTTGTTTTTTCGATTAATACATAAGCAGATTCAGTTCTGGCAACATAGCTGCACCAGAATTATAAGTTATAAAAGTCCTTTGAACCCACGAGAAGAAGATTTTACGGTACCGACTTGCACTGAATGCAGTACAAAAGTTTCCGGTGCTTAATATAAGGATGTAACATCAAAAAATATGCACCACCTTGACGTTGGATACTTTTTCAGTTTTACTTTTCTCTCAAAGTTTCGTACGAACTGCGCGACACGCCAGTTCAAACAACTAACATAAACAACTGACAGAAATTCTGTATTCAAAGGAAGAGAGTAACATCACAAAATATCTCATACCTTAACGTTGAATAACTTCTTCTTCTTCTTCTTCTTCTTATCTCTCTCTCTCTCTCTCTCTCTCTCTCTAAACTTCGTACGAACTGCGCGACAATCCAGTTCCAACAACTGACATAAATTCTGTATTCAAAGTAAGAGTGTAACATCACAAAATATACCATACCTTAACGTTGAATAACTTCTTCTCAGTTCTCTTTCTCTCTCTCAAAGTTTCGTACCAGTCGCGCGACCCTTGACGCGCTCTGACGGATGCAGCACGTGCGTGCGATGCTGTATCGCGCTGATGTGAGTGAAAGGGGGAGGACTTGTCTGTCGCCTTTTATCTCTCAGTACCCGCGGTGCCAAGCTCTCTGCGACTCTGTACAGTCACAGAAACAACTGGCAGAATCGCACACACGCAGTCCACTCGATACACACCGATACGGCACTGATACTGAGAGAGAGAGAGAGAGAGAGGAGTCACATTGTGTTAGAAAGGTACTGTTAGTCGGCTGGTCTTGGGAGAGTGAGTGGTTGGCTGAGTGTGTGTTTTGTTGGTTGGGAAACTGGTTGGTGAGTTGGCTGGTCAACTGGTTGATTGGTTGTTTGGCTGGCTGGCTGGGCGGTTGATTGGTTAGTTGGTTTGTTAGTTACCTGGTTGGTTAGTTGGTCGGTCGGTTGTTGCGTAGTTGGTTGGGATGGTTAACTTGGTGATTGGTTGATGGATTGCTTGATTGGCTGGTCACTTGGTTGGTTGGCTGGTTAGCTGGCTGGTTGGTTGGTTGATTGATTAATTAGCTGGCTGAGTATTTTGCTGGTTGGCTGACCGGGTGGTTCCTTGGTTGGTCAGTTGCTTGCTTGCTTGATTCGTCTGTTGGTTGGTCGCTTAATTGGTAGCGTGTTTGGTTGCTTGGTTTATTTGTTGGTTGGTTGGTGGGGTGGTTGGCGTTGATGTCTCTGCCAAGACACATCTTGAAGACGGCTGTAGCGGGCAAATAAGAAGGTGGGGACACATTCTAATCAGGGGCAACGCTCTTTATTGGTTGGTTGGATAGTACTTGGTTGAAAATGAAGAGGGCGGTTTTTGTTTGTTTGTTTGGCAGTGTAAATTTGGCAGAAACCAAGGAATATCCTTGACTTTATAAGCAAGTAGTAGTCACGGATTTACCACCACCATACCGTTTTCCATCTATCCTATTCACCTCGGACTAAAATCAACCCGAAGGTATAATCTTGATAACTATTCAAACTACTGATGGCAGAGAGAGAGAGAGAGAGAGAGAGAGAGAAATCCCTCAGGAGTGCACCAGATCCAAGAATGGATCTGATCTCTTTGTACGATAGAAGAACAAACATCAAACATGTATGTGCTAATCGACTGCTTTCTCTGTTTGCGCTACGGGCCTGGACACCTTAGTGAATTTCTAAGTTCCTGGGAATTCCGCGGGCCTGTAGCCATCGCCGCCAGACGGCGCTGCAAGGGCGAGACGAGAAAGGGGCGTGGCCTTGGAGACTTTGATAGAAACTTTTGATTGGGCTTCTGACGTCACGCCATTGAGGACTTTGTGTGTGTCTAGAAAAGTGGGATCGTGGGTGTTGCGGAAAACTGCGTTTGGGGGTTTTGTGTGATGATGGAGGTTTGGTTTTTGGAGAAAATGTCATGGTGCTGGCCTGGTGACGTCTCTCTCTCTCTCTCTCTCTCTGTATGTCAATGACAAGTGTAAATCATCCCTGACGTAGAGAATGTGTGTGTGTGTGTGTGTGTGTGTGTGTGTGTGTGTGTGTGTGTGTGTGTGTGTCTGTGTCTGTGTCTGTCTGTCTGTCAGTTTGTCTACTGTGTATGTGTGCAGTTTTTGCTTTGATTTTCTAAATTTTGTCCTTTATAGTTTTGTAGTGGCTGACAAAGACAACTGAGTAAAGAAACTGATCTCTGTTAGAAGTTGCAAAATAAAGAATCGTTGTCACTGACGGTGTGTGTGTGTGTGTGTGTGTGTGTGTGTGTGTGTGTGTGTGTGTGTGAGAGAGAGAGAGAGAGAGAGAGAGAGAGAGAGCACAGAACTCGCGCGAGTGTGGGAGATGCAACAAACAAAGCTAGCGCATCCTATATATAGGGACGTCTACGAGCCAGTAATTCTCTGACGGAGACTGACCGTCTGATCACAATACGGGAACAATGAGACTGCGAGTCGCCCAAGCGTATTATTAGATTCTGCACCCAGACGTATTATAGGAGTTTTTACGCCTCTCACTCTCTCTCTCTCTCTCTCTCTCTCTCTCTCTCTCTTATATTCTTCTTTTGGATTTCCTTTTGTATGGTAGTGTAGCAGAGGGAAGTTTGAAAATGGTCTTTGTATGCCTATAACTTCTTCCGTTGTAAAATTAAGGATTGCTCGCTCTCTCTCTCTCTCTCTCTCTCTCTCTCTCGCTCTCTCTCTCTCTCTCTCTCTCTCTTATATTCTTCTTTTGGATTTCCTTTTGTATGGTAGTGTAGCAGAGGGAAGTTTGAAAATGGTCTTTGTATGCCTATAACTTCTTCCGTTGTAAAATTAAGGATTGCTCGCTCTCTCTCTCTCTCTCTCTCTCTCTCTCTCTCTCGCTCTCTCTCTCTCTCTCTCTCTCTCTCTCTCTTATATTCTTCTTTTGGATTTCCTTTTGTATGGTAGTGTAGCAGAGGGAAGTTTGAAAATGGTCTTTGTATGCCTATAACTTCTTCCGTTGTAAAATTAAGGATTGCTCGCTCTCTCTCTCTCTCTCTCTCTCTCTCTCGCTCTCTCTCTCTCTCTCTCTCTCTCTCTCTCTCTTATATTCTTCTTTTGGATTTCCTTTTGTATGGTAGTGTAGCAGAGGGAAGTTTGAAAATGGTCTTTGTATGCCTAGAACTTCTTCCGTTGTAAAATAAAGGATTGCTCGCTCTCTCTCTCTCTCTCTCTCTCTCTCTCTCTCTCTCTCTCGCAGGACAGCTTGTAAGATAGGCAGACTATGCCTACAAGTCTTTATCCTGAAATAAACGTTTCAGTCAGTCAGTCTCGCTCTCTCTCTCTCTCTCTCTCTCTCTCTCTCTCTCTCTTATATTCTTCTTTTGGATTTCCTTTTGTATGGTAGTGTAGCAGAGGGAAGTTTGAAAATGGTCTTTGTATGCCTATAACTTCTTCCGTTGTAAAATAAAGAATCGTTATCGTTATCTCTCTCTCTCTCTCTCTCTCTCTCTCTCTCTCATATTCTTCTTTTGAATTTCCTTTTGTATGGTAGTGTAGCAACGGCAAGTTTGAAAATGGTCTTTCCGTTGTAAAATAAAGGATCGTTATTGTTATCGTTATCGTTCTCTCTCTCTCTCTCTCTCTCTCTCTCTCTCTCACAGATTCTTCTTTTGAATTTCCTTTTGTATGGTAGTTCCTTTAAATCTGAAGGTTTGCTCTGTCACTTTTCATGCTTTTCTTTGAGAAAAAAAAATTCAAACGAAACAAAACAAAAATGATAAAAAGTACCCATAACAAACTTATTAACCGTGACAAAAAAATAAACAAAACAAAAATGAATATGGTCTTCGAATTCCTTAGAGATAGTTGTAGTTGTTGTTGTTGCTGCCTCCATCGGTGACTGTGTCAAACGACGGCGCTGTGCGTGCGTGCGTGCGTTCGTACGTGTGTCGTGTGTGTGTGTGTGTGTGTGTGTGTGTGTGTGTGTGTGTGTGTGTGTGTGTGTGTGTGTGTGTGTGTGTACTCACGTACCACTATCGTCACACACACACACACACACACACACACACACACACACACACACACACACATTTCTTAGTGTTCACCCGAAATCCATGCCACTCAAAAGTACTCGCGCACCCCCTACCTCATCCTGGTCAACACTGAAGCCCTCACAGTCCGCCGCACAACAGAGGTGTGGCAAGCCTTGCCACCTTACCAACCCCAGTCTTCCCGACACTTCCCGCGCGCCATTTCTCACAGCTCAGCGCCTTTCTGTCATGCCGCCCCCTGCTCAATCGCTCTCTAGCACGGAAGTCGTAAATGACTCTCCATTTCTGATTGGATTAGACTGATTGGTAAGAACGGTGACTGGCGAGTTAGAGGTGATATAAGGTAGGGTAGGCGACCACTTCCCTCGGACGCAAAGGGAGGAAACCGTGCACGAGTTCGTCATTAGAGGCGCTACTTCAAGGGAAGCCACTTTCACCTTTGTTTTGAAGTAGAGAACTTTGATATTATGTTTAGCATCCAGATTCACTATTTCTTGTTGTGGCTGATATAGTTGAAGGCAATATTTTTCGTTCGCCAGCGTAGCCTAGGGGACCATCGTTTTCAGTGTGTTTGCAGCTGCGTGTGTCTTTCTGTGCGCCTCCCATACCTGCCGATACGAGTGTCATGATTAAGAATTGCTTTCATCAACGTCAGTGTCATAGCGGCATTCGTGTATATGTGCTTATTATATGTGGATGGTCCTGCGGTGTGGGGTGTGATGCCTGCGTCCCTGAGATGATGCATGCGCCTCTGAGATGATACATACACATCTGAGATGACACATACACATCTGAGATGACACATACACATCTGAGATGATGCATGCTCCTCTGAGATGAGGCTTACACCTCTGAGATGACACATGCACATCTTAGATGACGCAAGCACCTCTAAGATGACGCAAGCACATCTTAGATGACGCAAGCACCTCTATGGTGACGCACGCACCTCTGAGTTGATGCATGTACGTCTGAGATGACAAATGCATACCTGAAATGATACATGCATCTCTGATGCGATAAAGCGTGACAAGCGTAAGTCAGCCAATCGAAGAGTCGGTAAACAAATCAATCAATCAATCAATCAATGCACCAATCGTTCAGTCAATGCACCAATCGTCAAGTTAAAAGAAAACAGTCTGTTTGAAACAATGGTAAATATAAACTACACCTTTACGTTACATGCAACGATTTTGTGTCAATCGTTATTGTCCATTAGCGACAGAATGGTAAACGTAGCAGAACTTTGAATTTCAATTTTTTTATATTTTTTTCCCGTTTTGAAATCGTGTGCTCAAAGATCGTATCTTGTAAGAGAAAACAACACAGCAGACATCCTCGCGTGCGCTAGGCATGACTAAGCAAGCACCATTGATGGCCTGCGCCCAGGAAGATCTGAGGTTTAGAGGAATCTGAGACGTCTGAGACAAAGTCTAGTTCATCATACCCTCGACGGCCTGCAGGGGTAAGGACACAAACTGAGCGTGGGATCAAGTTTGGTGTTTCTTTGAAGGGCACAGATTTCCGAATGTGCTACAGTCTTCACAACAAGTTAAGAACCAGTCAACATAATGGGTGACAGTTTCAATAAATCAGAAAAAATAAACGAATAAGATTTTTCCCGTAATATTCGGTAGCAAGGTTAAGGGGTAATTAGTGAACATGGCGACTACTGTGTGGATGGCACGTGCGCGTCACACAGCATGCTTGGCGCGTTTGAAAATCTGCAATTTCGGCAAAACTAGACCGAGTTTCAGTGGTCAGTGAGCGATACCTGGGGCTTTCTGCACGGCAAAAATGAGATGCAGGTCAAAGAATGCATCCCTGGTTATGAACTGTGCTCATTTGTTTGCCTACATAAGGAGCCGTTTCAGCGATGTTCAGTACTACACCAGCATGCCACCACGACAAAAGTTGAATGATATTTGCAAGTGGTCCTTAACTTTTTGTGAAGGCTGTAGTTTGTAGTGATTTTTGTTGTCACACAAAAAACACGTGATTTTCGTTAGGGCAAGGTGTATGCCAGGGTGAGTGGCAAGAGGCGGTAAACTGCCAGTGAAGCTGGGATTTTTTTGCACACAAGAGAGGCAAAGATGACGCGATTGGATTAGGGTGAAGTGGCTTTCTGGCCTAAACAGAAAGTGGACTAGCATTACTCCAGTGAGGCCCTAGCGGAAAGGAGTCTGCCATTGTTTTCAAACTCCAGTCAAGTACGTGCCTATGGATGGTCTGTGCATGGCAAGTTTTGTTTCTAGACTGAAGCATTTGTAGGGGGGGGGGGGACTATGATGCCTGAGGCTAATGCTAATAGGGAAAAAATAGGCATTTTGAAGCCTCGATCGTGCGTGATATTCTTTGACCTGCAGAACAGAGGCGTGCAAAGGGGCGGTGGCCTCGACGATCGAATCTAAAAATTCAAGAATTCTGTTTAGGCCAGAAAGCAGCTTCACCCAAATCCAGTCGCGTCATCTTTGCCTCTCTTGTGTGCAATACGTCCCAGCTTCACTGGCAGCTTGCCGCCTCTTGCAACACCCCCTGGCACGTACCTTGCCCTAAAAGGTGGTCTAGTGGTTAAGAGACTTGTCACCAATGCGACAGGTCAGGGGTTGGAGCCCCACTTGGGGCAAAGAATTTTTCCTTCTCGTATGTGGCACCGTTCATTCGGGCCGATCGTCGGGGGTTCTCTCCGGGTACTCCGGCTTCCTCCCCTTCTGCTTTGGAAATGTTCAGCCCACCAAGTTTGAAAAATAAATGCATATATATTCTAAATTCCGAAATTTAAATAGCTGAGCTGACCCTTCGCACCACGTGATTGTAATGCGTTTATGTCCTGTGTGTGAGAGAATGCGTGTGATTCACGTGAGCGTGCGTGGTGGGTTTAGCTCGCGGCGCTTTGAGCCAAAATATTTGGGATAAAGCGCCTATATTAATGCGATTATTATTATTATTATTATTATTAAGAAAATCACGTTTTTGTCGTGACAAAAAAATTTCATGACAGGGCTCTTGTGAACCAAACCAAGATCTCAACAGTCTCAAACATGACCTTGGGGAGAAGAGCGTATGGGCTTTCCCTAAAGGCACAGATCAGACGCCATCATGCAGTGAACCTAACTGAAAGTTCTGAACCGATCTTATCTCCCGGGCCGGCTAAAAATAAGCCACGGCACACAGAAACCAGGATAGCGACTAGCCCGATAACCTACTTGCAACTGGTGCATTCACACAAAACTGTCTGCAAACATTCAACTCACTCAACGCTCTGTATCACTTTACTTACGTTCACGGACAGACTGGGACTACACACAATGACAGAAGGGTGTCTGCTGTTTGTCATTTTGTTTCCAGGTAAGATCGGCTTACATTGATACAATATTGGTTTTGGAACGTCTGTCTGTGTGTCTGCGGGGAGCCGGGGTGGCCGAATGGTAGAGCGTTGGACTTCTAATGCTCGGGTCGTGGCTTCGTTTCCCAGCTGGGGCCAAATATTTGTGCTGGCTTTTTCGTCGTTGCCCCGTCTTTGATATCACCCGTTTGTGGTGGAGAAGGACGTTAAACCCCCAAAAACCCACCCACCCACCTTGTGTGTCTGCGTTATGACTGACGCTGAGAAATTGAACAGGTGGCCATGTAAGGCTTTTATACCACTCTCATTGATGATTTACAGTCGGGCATGGTGATTAGTCGGAACGTGTGTGTGTGTGTGTGTGTGTGTGTGTGTGTGTGTGTGTGTGTGTGTGTGTGTGTGTGTGTGTGTGTGTGTGTGTGTGTGTACGTCGGAGCCAGACACATGAAATTTTCATTAACTGCACATGAGTATCATTATTTTATCGAGTCTGTCAGAGAGAGAGAGACAGACAGACAGACAGACAGACAGACAGACAGAGACACAGAGACAGAGAGAGAGAGAGAGAGAGAGAGCGTGTGTGTGTGTGTGTGTGTGTGTGTGTGTGTGTGTGTGTGTGTGTGTGTGTGTGTGTGTGTGTGTGTGTGTGTGTGTGTGTGTGTGTGTGTGCGTGCGTGCGTGTTACGAACACAACCTCCTTTGTTTCAATCGCTTCAGTCTTCAACCGCATTCAAACAGTCTGACTAGCTGTCAAACTTGAACTACAAAACCAATCGACCGCTATGCCCTCGATGCTTTTGAAAGTTGAGCCACTGAAACTCGGTACCATCAAGATTGTTTCCTTGGTTTTACTTAGTCATATCCTGCCTCCAATGGTCATCGCCCTTGAACAACGGCGACACCATACAAGCTTGCTCAGACACCAACGTGTCTCTACCATGGAGCTTCACACTCGACGTAGGCGAGAACATCGTGGATATCCGATGGAACTTCCAAGCCGAAGATCAAACCCAAGAGATGGTCGCCATGTTTGCAGCAGGCAATTTCTTGGCCATGCCAGACTTCACTGGAAGGGTGGAGCTCCTTGGCAATGCTGAGATGCTCCTGAGCAGTGTGGTTCTCGGCGATTCTGGCAACTATTCCGTTGAAGTCGGCACGATCAATACGGAGAGTGTTCTCAGGAAGTTTGACCAGGTGGTTGGCGTTGAGGTTTCTGGTAAGTACACTAGCTTGTTTCATACGTCAGACAGGGGGGTTTGATCTGGTGGTCCAAATAGCCGACTTCGGATCCTGAGCTGGTGGGCAGGAATTTGGTTGGAGTTTTCCATTCTAAATCGAGTCACATCACGTGCAGACTCGTTCACGATGCCCGTGTCGTCCTGGTGTACACACGCACACACAATATGAAGTGTGCACGTGAAAGACCCCATTCCAAACGGGAGGGGGAGTGGAATGGAAACTACCGCACACCGTGCATACAACAAACAAGGTGGCGATGTACGATTGTGTTGGTTGGTGGGGGGGAGGGGGGGGAGTGAGTAACTCGAATATCCCGGCAATACGATTAAGGAGTACAAAGAAAGAAAGAAAGAAGGGTGGGTGGGTGTTTGTGGGTTTAACGTCCTTTTCCACCACATAGGGTGATATCAAAGACGGGGCAACGATGAAAAAGCCAGCACAAATATTTGGCCCCAGCCGGGATCGAACTTACGACCCGAGCATTAGAAGTCCAACGCTCTACCATTCGACCACCCCGGCTCAAGAAAGAAAGAAAGACATAATAAATAATAATAATAGATAGTATTTATCTAGCGCTTATTCTCGCAGCAAAGCAACTCATAGCGCTACACACACACGCAGACACACACACACGCAGACACACACACACGCAGACACACACACACGCGCGCGCACTGACACATGCACACCCCCGGCCTGATGCAGATATACAATCACAGCCAAAGGCATAGGAGGGTGTCGCATGTAGTGAAGTATGTGTGTATGTGTGTGTATGTGTGTGTGTGTGTGTGTGTGTGTGTGTGTGTGTGTGTGTGTGTGTGTGTGTGTGTGTGTGTGTGTGTATGTGTGTGTGTGTGTGTGTGTGTGTGTGTGTGTGTGTATGTGTGTGTGTGTGTGTGTGTGTGTGTGTGTGTGTGTGTATGTGTGTGTGTGTGTGTGTGTGTGTGTATGTGTGTGTGTGTGTGTGTGTGTGTGTGTGTGTGTGTGTGTGTGTGTATGTGTGTGTGTATGTGTGTGTGTGTGTGTGTGTGTGTGTGTGTGTGTGTGTGTGTGTGTGTGTGTGTGTGTGTGTGTGTTGGATTGAGCCTTCTTTTGTGTAGTGTAGCTGTTTTTATAGTTATGCAGTAGCTGTAGCAACGGTGGCAAGTTCGAAAATTAACCTTTGTGTTAAAGCTTTAACCGTTGATAAATAAAGAATCATTGTCATTGTCATTGTATGTCTGCCTATTCGTGCGAAGTCACACGGGAGTTGTTTTGTTGTTGTTGTTGTTGTTGTTGTTTGGTTGGTTGTTTTTTATCCGAACAAAAAGCGAACATGGTGTATTTTCCGTGTTTCTCGTGTGACATACGGCCACTACATGCCTTTGTCCTATGTTTTCCGGAGCGAGTTTTGAGGTGTTTTTCCATGTTTGTTCGAACAAACACGTCTTCGTGTGTCATGGGCCAAAGAGCAAACGTATAATAATTAAGGTATCTGGTGTCACTCTAGCTAATGGTAGTGTGACAATGGACAGTATGGTTTGGGCAAAAGGGTGCGCTTGAAATAGTGTATTTTAAAGGTAAGTAGGTCAGACAAATTCCAAAAGAAAACAAAAATTAAAAACAAAATATAATGAACCATAGGCGTGCTGCATTTTAAGTATCGAACAATTTCTTTTTCTCTTCTGTTCAGAACCCCCTGCGACTCTGGACGGAAGCTTCCACGTGTCAAAAGACCCGAAAGCAGTGTTTGACGTCACAACAGATGCCTTGCACGTGCAGCTGACGTGTGGAACGTTAAGCCATCTTGGAACGCCCCCTGTTGACGTGCTGTGGACGGTAAGTGCATTCCATTTGAACTTTAAAGAACTCGGACGTTCGTTGTTGTTGTTTTTTTTTATAACACATTGTTGTTGTTGTTGTTGTTGCTGCTGTTGTTCAGTTGTTGCTGTTGTTGTTATTTGTGTTTTGTTGTTGTTGGTGGTGGTGGTTTGTTGGTTTGTTTCTAGCAAGTGATTCAGTATGATCTGACTGAGTGCTGCTGTGCCCGATCTAACTGCTTCTTATTGCACGCAATAAGTTGCTGTATCATTAGCAAAGCAAAACACTTTTGTATTCTGAACTTCATCGTCCATTCTTTCCACAGACTCCCTCTGGAACACAAGTTCCCAGCTCCAGCTACGACAACGGTAACTTTCACCTCCTGCTTCCCAGCCCTGTTGCTGGTGGCAACTACTCCTGCAAACTCGCAGACTCACCTGCCGTAAAATGCCTTCCTGACGACTCCCCTATGCTCATAGAAGCGACTGTCCTTGTGGACAAGACTGACGCGCGCCTAACGTTGCTTGAAGCAGAGAACGTTCGCACGAATGTAGAGTTGAAATCTCGGGTTTCGTACGTTGAAGAGGAGAACGCTAATTTGACCGAGTATGTCCACAGTCTTGAAAACAGGTTGGAGGACGAGAACGCTCGTGCGAACGCCGTGCTGAAATCTCGCGTGTCGACGCTTGAACGAGAGAACGCGAATTTGACCAGCTATGTCCATAGGCTTGAAAACGAGTTGGACTATTTGAAGGGTAAGCGGTTACATGTGTGTGTGTGTGTGTGTGTGTGTGTGTGTGTGTGTGTGTGTGTGTGTGTGTGTGTGTGTGTGTGTGTGTGTTTTGTTCTTTGTTTGTTTGTTTGTTTGTTGTGGGTTGTTGTTTTTTTTTTGTTTATTGTTGGTTTTTTGCGGGGAGGGGTGTTTCGTTTCTTAGTTTTGCGTCGTGTTGCGTTGCGTTGTGTGCTGGTTTTCACGCAAACTAATCGATTGTACAGCAATGCGATATTTACCTCTCAAAATCAATGTTATTTTAATTCAAGTTTCTTTAAATGTATGAATATAGGCCTGTTTTGATTATATACTTATTTGGGTAATTTGACGACGGTGCTGTTTTCCTGAGTTAAAAATGAATCTGTTAGGCAATACGCAGACACGCTCTACCAGAAATACATTATCAATGATTGAGAAACGGTTTTCGTCATCAACCACATCGTCATCGTCGTCATCGTCATCATCGTCATCATTAGCAGCAGCATCACCGTCACCGTCATCATCATCATCTCTCTTTGTCTCTGTCACAGACGTGTCCAACCCTCAAGTAAGCTTCCACGCAGTCCTTCAAGACGATATGTACTTCCACAGTCAGCCAATCGTCCTCACCCACGTTCTCCACAACGCTGGGAACGCCTACAACTCCAGAAACGGTTCCTTCCTCGCTCCCTTCAACGGCACCTACGCTTTCCTCGCAACGTCTGCTGCGGCTGGACCCAGGAATGAAGCTGGCTTGGCTCTGATGGTAGACGACGATGTTGTCTCCACAACCTATGCCTTTGATTGGTACTATTTTGCCACCAGCACGTGCCACGCTGTCGCGCGCCTGAGTGTAGGCCAGAGGGTCTGGTTGAGGAGTATCACTGAGGGGAAGTTCGCGCACCAAAGAACTGCCTTTAGCGGGCACTTGATTGCTGCCGACTAACATTTCTGTTCTTTCTTTCATTTTCTTTTTGCCAGCAGATGTACCTTTCTCCAAATCGTGTTGAAACATTCTGTAATGGTCGTCTTCTGAATGATGATGATGATGAGAAGAAGAAGAAGAAGAATGCTGCTTTGGAAATGTTCGGCCCACCAAATTAAAAAAATAAATGCAATTCTAAAATTCCGAAACTTAACTTGCTGAGCTGGCCCTTCGCACCACGTGATTGTAATGTGTTCATGTCCAGTGTGTGAGAGAATGCGTGTGATTCGAGTGAGCGTGCGTGTTGTGCGTGTGTGTGGGGGGGGGGGGGGGGTTAACATTCGACAATTGAAATGCCTAATAAGACTTTCTTTCAACAAGTCTACCATTTTTTTTCTCGGCGGTTCTCGCGAAGTGCAACAAAACAAAAAGACCAAAAAAAAACAAAAAAAAAAAATGCTGACAAAAATAGGATTCAGGTGAAATCCTCAATAAAACACTTCTCTCTCTCTCTCTCTCTGTTCGATTATTTGTTGTTGTTGTTGTTTATTTGTTTGTTTTTCAAAACGGCAAGTTTGAAATCGGTCGCAAGACCAAAACTTCCACCGTTTTCAAATAAAGTTCTCTCTCTCTCTCTCTCTCTCTCTCTCTCTCTCTCTCTCTCTCTCTCTCTCTCTCTAACTCTCTCTCTCTCTCCCGCTTGCCTGATCTTTTTCCCTTACCGATGGAGGTTTTCCTCGTGTTTCTTGTGACAATTTGTTCCCATGTTTGTCTCTTTTACGCCTGGCTCGTTCATTTCGGCAGTCCCCCACAAACCACTTCATTTCGCTTGGCTCTGTAAATGCCTTGGAGACTGAAGGTGCTGGAAAGGTCACCGCATTCTTTTTGAAGAGAAGGCCAAAAAGAGTTGTGCAATAAAGCGCCGAACATTTTATTTCAATCATTTTATACAACTGTAGTTGAAAATTAATGTTTATGTGTGTACCTTTATGATGTGATATTCGTCCTGCACGCGTGCCTAATTTCGGAGAAGTTCTTTCTTTTTTTCTTTTTTTTTTATTCCTTCTGTGTCTGAGTTTTGTCTGAGTTTAAACAAGGGTGGGTGGGGTGGGTGTTTGGGAGTTTAACGTCCTTTTCCACCACGTAAGGATGATATAAAACACGCGGGAACGAGAAAAAAAGTCAGGTACAAATATTCGCCCCGTGCCGGGATTCGAACTCACGACCTATGCAGTGAGAGTCCGACGCTCTACCATTCTTCTATCCCGTCTCCTCGGGGAGCCGGGGTGGTCGAATGGTAGAGCGTTGGACTTCTTATGCTCGGGGCGTGAGTTCGATCCCGGCTGGGGCCAAATATTGTGCTGGCTTTTTCATCGTTGCCCCGTCTTTGATATCACCCTATGTGGTGGAAAAGGACGTTAAACCCCTAAACACCCCCCCCCCACCCCCCTTACCCCCATCCCGTCTCCTCAAAGAGTTTAAACAAATACTCAAATCAGCACACAAAAAAACCCAAAAAACAGGCAACACTTTTCTTTAGCCTTTGTCTGCTTTGAAAGTGTTCGGCCCACCAAATATGAAAAATAAATGCAATTCTGAATTCCGAAATTTAAATGGCTGGGCTGACCCTTCGCACCACGTGATTGTGGTGTGTTTGTGTCCGGTGTGTGAGAGAATGCGTGTGATTCACGTGGGCGTGCGTGTTGGGTTCAGTTGAGCCGATTCATGAAATTGGGTAAAGCGCCTGTACAATACTCATTCTTCTTCTTTTTCTGACAGGGGATTTGGTCTAGTGGTTAAGGCAGCCGACTTCGGATCCTGAGCTGCCGGGTTCGAGTCCCCGGTGGGCAGGAATATGGTGGGATTTTTCCTTCCCATATCGAGTCAAATCCATGTGAAAACTCGTTTGCGGTGCTTGTCTCGCCTTCGTGTACACACGCACGCACAAACATCAAGTGTGCACGCTAAAAATCCCACGTTCATCTCTCGAAAAAGAGTAGGCTGTGGCCGGTGGCGTGGTAAACAGAAATACTGTCGCACGCACCAGAGTGAATAGCAGGGTGGAGGTTTGCACACAAAGTAGCGCTTAACGGCAGCAGGCTTTCACTGCTTCGTCCTCCAGCCCTGCGGCGCCGTGAGCATTTCAGCAGAGATGGATATGTGCGCCGAGGAGAAGTCTACCATACCATGCCATAGTAAGTGCAAAGAAAAGAAAGTCCGACAACATGTCAGGTCAGAAAGTGACAGTATGTTTCCAAGATCTTTGGTGACAGTCTGCAAAAAGTTTTAGCTGCTTGGCTAAGAGACTTCAAAAGGAAACAACGCCCACTTGATGGCTCAGTGACGAAAATCCCACATTCGATAATTCATATGCCTCGTGGGCTTGTGTGTATCTATGCGTGTTAATTAATATTAATGTCAATCACGATAGAACAAGCTTTCGGGTCGGGGCGTGCTAACCTCCCCAAATTGATAAGCACACAGGAAATAAATATTGCATAAAATATTGCGGAACAGAAAACGATCACATGCTGTGCATGCAGGGGACAAAAATGGACGGCGCCGTGCAATGGTAAAGAGGATGGACCTGGGGGAAACAGCCCGAATTTTCCTCACCACCGTACTGGGGTATCAAATCACTTTAAAATCGAATCAAATCAAATCAAAATCAAATCAAATCAAGTCAAGTGAAATCAAAATCAAATCACTTTTGAATCGAAGTAGCGGGGAGGGGGGAGGGGGAGGAGCAGTCTGCAAATATTGACTGACTCCTGTTACCGAATGACATCAAGTCAAATCACTTTTGCATCGAAGTAGCAGGCGTTTTCTTTCGTTGCCCCGTCGTTGATATCATCCATACGTGTTGGAAAAGGACGTTAAACTCCTAGACACCCACCCACCCACCCCACTCCCAAAGAAGCAGGGGGTGGGGGGGGGGAACAATCCGCAATATTGGCTGAACCTTGTTACTGAATGATATCACAAAGATACAAGCGTGCAGATCGAGCCGCGCTACCCCCCTGGTCACGACCACAGACGTAAAGAGATAGACGCACCGCCGCACGCTGCCACCGCTGCTTGCGAGTGTCGCTATCGCGGCCATCTTACTAATACCAGAACTCAGAGGCTCTGTGTATAGGACGCCTCGTTCGAAATACAAAGTTCTTTAGAAAGACGTCATCAGAAATGTGGCGTAAGATAAAGCGGACCAATGCTATGCGCGCTATGTAAACAGCTGATAGCGTCTGGCCAATGCTATGCGCGCTATGTAAACAGCTGGCACTTCCAGGTACTAGCAACATGGCGCGCGGCGGCGTCACTTTTCCGGCACCGCGGTGCGTCTATCTCTTTACGTCTGTGGTCACGACATAAGCACACAGATTGACAACGTGAAACTGGAGCTTTACGCACGTGCGCGTACCACGACTAAGCCCATTATGTCAAACAGTCTGGCACCTTTTTGCCTCAGTACGCCTAACAAAATTACTTGCCGTCTCTCTCGCTTTCCCAGGTCACACGTCAGCTGGACCATTCACACGTGCAAATAGATCTAAAACGTGAGACACGTCCCCACTTTCTCCCTGGCCAAGCTTTTACAAGGGTAATCAGATTTCTCAATGTACCTTCATCGTGGTTTGACCAAATCATTCGTCATTCATCGTGGAATTTCCGGGAAAACGATACGACTGCTATTTTTTTTTTCTTTTCCTCTTCTTCTTCTTCTTTTTCTCTCCATCGTCAGTGTGAGATGAAATGTTGCGAAAGGAAATTCACGCAGTGGGACGGATACACTGATAAAATCACTCACGTTACAATGGATCGCTTATTATTGTAATAAATAATTGCCCTTACACTGGCGTAGGAACCAACTGGTGGTGATGGGGGCGGGGGGTGGAGGATGTTCCCCTCCCTGCCTCAGAGAGGTGGGGAGGGGGGGGGCAGAACATCTGTTCGCAAGACAAAACAGCAAGTTGCTCTAACGATGTAGGTGTGTGCGAATATTGCGAAAATGCTGGGGAAAATCTGGTTGAATATCTTGTAAATGTTGTTTGTTTGTTTGTTTGTTTGTTTGTTTGTCCGAGCGTCCGCTGGCTTAATCACGCCAATGCAAAATGTCTTCCTACGCCAGTGCTGGTATGAATCACCGATCGAATCTATTTGCATTGATAAATGCGCGAGCAGACGACTTGTGATCACGTGATTCATGTTGCGCACGAACTGTTGCTGCTGCTGCTGCTGTTATTGTGGTTTGATTGCTGTTGGTTTATGCTCTCTCTCTCTCTCTCTCTCTCTCTCTCTCTCTCTCTCAGTGTGTGCCGTTTGTGTGTGTGTGTGTGTGTGTGTGTGTGTGTGTGTGTGTTCGATTTAGTTGTTGTCGTTTGGCTGTTGTTTTTCTTGGGGGGTATTTGCTGTTGTTATTGTTGTTGTTTTGCCGCTTTTTTTCGGGGGGGGGGGTATTGTTTACTTGTGGTTTGTTCGCTCGATTGTTTTGTTTACTTGTTGGTTTGGTTGTTGTTATGTTGTTGCTTTTTGTTGTTTTTCGTTTTTTGTGTAGGTTTTGTTTTGTTTTGCCGTTTAATGTTTTGTTTGTTTGTTTGTTTTGTGGAGGGGGGGGGGGGCTAAATGTCTAATAATTAACACGAACAGCCCACAAGACTTCAGTGTATCTTATCAAGTTGGATGAAAGCATTTAACACAACACACCATCCACTAGGTACTTCCTGCTGAAATAAGAGCGCACACTCAGCAACAAGCTACTAAAACTGTGACGATTGACGCACGCCGAGCGAGAACCATCTGGGCGAGGAGTGACATCAAAAATTGATACCACTGCATGCCATTCGCGTCCCGGCGAATGACTCCTATCGTCGGCCGACACGTCCGGAGTTCAGATGAACTATTTGGGGCAGCTCAGAGTTGGCTGATTTGAAATGCGGCGACAAGGTGTGCCTGTAGTAACACGTGCCATACGCGCACGTGCAATACGTGAGACATTCACCTAAAGTCTGCTCTTAACTGGGCACAGCGCGCGAAACACACATGCAGGCGCGTAGGAAGATGCTGAGAGGAAGGGGGGCCCACTAAATCGGGTGAGCCATACTTCCGGGGTGAAGAAGGGTGGGGGAGGGGGGAAGGTTTATATGTGTGTGTGTGTGTGTGTGTGTGTGTGTGTGTGTGTGTGTGTGTGTGTGTGTGTGTGTGTGTGTTTTGACTGCCGAGGATTGTGTCCTGCGACAGCAGAGCAGGGGGGCCCCACCACTGGTGGGCCCCCTCTCCTCTTATCAAAAGCAAGGGGGGCCCAAAGATATTCGGGCCCCCCTTCCAAAAATCGAACGGGGGCCTGGGCCCCCAGGGCCCCCGTGGTTCCTACGCCCCTGACATGTGCACATCACAGTCGTTGCGCTCGGTGTGTCTACTAACTACAAAACTGAACACAGCTGTGCTCGGTGACAAACCGATTGAAGATGCACTGTCCGCCATGTTTGCGCGCCGAGTGACGTAGTACAGCCAGTCAAAATCGGGGTTTTGTCTTTGAGCCCCCGTGTCATTGGGCCCCCGTGTCATTGGGCCCCCGTGTCATTGGGCCCCCGTGTCATTGGGCCCCCGTGTCATTGGGCCCCCATGTCATTGGGCCCCCACACTAGTAAGAAAACGGGATGATGTCTTTGAGCCCCCATGTCATTGGGCCCCCGTGTCATTGGGCCCCCGTGTCACTGGGCCCCCGTCTCTTTGGGCCCCCGTCTCTTTGGGCCCCCATTTTCAGTTACCATGTAGACGTTTTTCAAGCTAAGAAACTTTTGTGAACCTGGCAGGTATGAAATGTGCAAGCTCCAGAAGGATGAATTTTGAGTGCATGGTCCATTATTAATGCAAAACAGGAAGGAAATAGCAGGAGTCGAACTGACCCGCGTTTGAACTTCAGGCACGATCAAGAAGGCAGTCTGGGCGCCGGTACTCGTGCGCGATCGGGGATCTAGCCTATGCCGCTCTAAGAATAGTTTTACTGACTTATTCGGACTTTTGCACGTGATCGTGCCTGAAGTTCAAACGTGGGTCAGTTCTATGATTGGCGAAAGCAGACAAAATTCAGTCGCAACAGACAAAAATTTCGCGAAAAATACGTTTTTTTCGCGACAAAACCGCTTCAATCTTTCCGCGAAAAAAAAAAAAAAACCTGTCAAACTTTTTCTGCAGAAGTTGGTGTCCGTTTTTTTGGCGAAAAAAACAAAACAAAAAAAAACAAACAAAACAAAAAACCCAAAAAAACTAGCCAACTCAGTTAGGTTTTCGCGAAAAAAACGCCGTCATTTTTTGTGTGATAAAAACACCGCCCTGTTTCTTCGCGAAAAAACTGACGGGTGCTTTTTCGCGAAAAAACGGCTTTTACTTTTTTCGCGGAAAAACCTTTTTTTGCAGAAATACTTTTTTCTGGAGCTTGCACATTTCATACCTGCCAGGGTCACAAAAGTTTCTTAGCTTGAGAAACGTCTACATAGTAACTGAAAAATGGGGGCCCAAAGAGACGGGAGCCAAAGAGACGGGAGCCAAAGAGACGGGGGCCAAAGAGACGGGGGCCCAATGACACGGGGGCCCAATGACACGGGGGCCCAATGACACGGGGGCCCAATGACACGGGGGCCCAATGACACGGGGGCCCAATGACACGAGGGCTCAAAGACATCTAGCCGTCAAAATCTGTTGTGGAAACTACAGTCACAGGTGTGGCTGTTTGAAATCCAGGTTGCTGTGATGACGCCACAGCAGCGGAAACCCCCCAAATCACAACTGTGTCACAACTGTGGACAGCACTGTGGCGCTCCGCAGTGCCCAGTTAAGAGCCGGCTTAACTTTGCAGTTGTTGTGTCGTAGGCATGTGTTGTTTGGGCTGTGGTTTGCTCTGTTGGTTGGTGTTGTTGTTGTCGTTTGTTTGTTTGTTATTGTTTAATTTTACCAAACAGAAAAGCATCTGAAACATCTGACAAGAAAATGGCTTTATTTTGTACAACTTGATTTAACAAATTGGCGAGCAGACAAATTAGCTCCTGTATCTCCTCTAGAAATGATAATAGGAACAACATCAGTACTGCCGGCTAATTCTGAATGATCAGACATTCCCCGCATCCGTGTCCAGGGTAAGTTTGTCCGGTATATGCATGCAGGCAAACATTACAAATGACGTGATTCTTTCTATTTTTAGAACAAAAGACACCAACCCACCTAAAAATTTGCACACACAAAGAAATCTTTACGTCGGTGACTCACAAACTTAGACTAAATTTGTTGAAAATTTATCGAGAGGGGAAAAAGGTAGTACCGTTGAAATTTTGTGTGTGTGTGTGTGTGTGTGTGTGTGTGTGTGTGTGTGTGTGTGTGTGTGTGTGTGTGTGTGTGTGTGTGTGTGTGTGTGTGTGTGTGTGTGTGTGACGGTGTGTGTGTTGTGCGAGAGTGTTCGCGTCCTTCCGTGTAATTTGTAAAGGAAAAATTAAACAAACAAACGAGCGTTTCATAACGATAACTAATTGGTTACACTGTCCCTATCATTGCGCGTTAAGCCCTAACTAACTAACTAACCAACCCTATCACTGCTCTTCTCCAAAGGATGGACATGTGTCGGATAGTAGGAACTCTTGAAACTGACCGATAGAGAGAAAGGAGGCGAGGCTGGCGGCGGAGAGGGAGAGGGAGACAAGACAGGGGGGGGGGGGGGGGGGGCAGACCTGGTGTGTGTGTGTGTGTGTGTGTGTGTGTGTGTGTGTGTGTGTGTGTGTGTGTGTGTGTGTGTGTGTGTGTAGGGAAGGGGTGGGGGGAGGCGGGGAGAAAAAATTGCACACCACTTTAATTGAAGCAAACGGTTCGAAGAAACTCAGTTAAAGATACGAAAAGCAGAACTCAGCCCATATTTCATGCTTGAATGAACGACTTCTGTCACAGATTCTGTCCCCCGGACCCGTCTAATCAAAATCGCAGACTTGACGTCAGCGTAGCACGTGACTTGCTTACGCACGACGATGAAGAGCAGGGGCAGACAATCTGATCATTTAATTGCTACCGCTCTGCCGGAGTTCTCTCGCCTGGCCTCTTTGTTTTAGCGTCTGTCATCCGGTCAATCTCCCCTTCGCTGGTCAAGAATTATTTGTACTTTGAGCACTGGCCGTGTCAAGAATGTCGAGTTAGTCCCAAACAATGCACTCGATACACTGTCTGTCTAGGGACGGTGATGGTGTTTGGAGTGTGTGTGTGGAGGGGGGGGGAGAGGGGGGGGGCGAGTGAGAGGAACTTCGGATGAGTTGTGCATTCAAACTTTCGTGAAGAGCCTACCGCCGAGACCGATTCTCGTGTTCGACTAATGCTCGGGTCGTGAGTTCGATCCCGGCTGGGGCCAAATATTTGTGCTGGCTTTTTCATCGTTGCCCCGTCTTTGATATCACCCTATGTGGTGGAAAAGGACGTTAAACCCTCAAACACCCACCCACCCACCCTCGTGTTCGACTACACTATACTACTGATATAGCGTTCATTCCTTTTTTTCTTTTTTCTTCTTCTTCTTCTTTTTTTTTTTTTTCTTTTTTTGCAAGTGTGAACATTTTATTTTCACATTAGCCAACCTTGATCTCTTCCACAGCAAATCTGAAGCATAAAAGGTGCTGTCACTGCATTTGGAAAAAAAAAACAAAAAAAAAACTCAAACTGGTGGAAGAAAAACTCAAGTCTTTTCTTGAATCACAAAAGCTTGCTGAATGTACAATTCGTATTTTTCTACTGTTCAGGACGTACATTGTCATGCATTCATTAACATGTTACTCAGTTCAAATCCATGGGGGAAATGGAAGGCTGGCAATGGGGAGCGCAACTGAGATAGCGTTCAGGGGCGCCGGAACCGGGGGGGGGGCAGCCCCCCGCCCGCCCCCCCCCCCCCCCCGGTACCCCAGCAGGGGGGGGAGTATCTTTTTGCCCCCCCCCCTCCCCTCCCCCTGGAAAATCAGGTGACTATGGCAAGAGGGGGCAAAGCCATGGTCCTGCCCCCCCCCCCCTTCCCCTACCCCTCCCCTACCCCTCTTCCTGCTCTCTCCCTCATCCCACCCAACAGACAATTCAGTTTAGCCGCTGCATGAAATATCAAAAACGACTTGGCAGAAAGTCGTCTGATACCGACGCGATACATACGGTGCAAGGGAAACAACTGCCCTTGCTCACCTTCCCAGAGGCTGTCGCTCCATTTCATTGAAGAGTTGAGTTCCTCGCGCACATGATTTGACGATGCCGAGGGAAAAACCGCTGCGGAAATCCGATGCCCCCCCCCCCCTCTGAGATTCTGCCCCCCCCCCCCCTCCCCCAACATCTTCCGGCGCCCCTGGCGTCATTCCTAGTTCAGTCGTAGACTACACACTCTACAGACTAGATCCATGGACTGTTGAGAAAACACGGTTGGAAATCATCTGTCCGTGGTATCCAAGTCAAGCTGGCGCAGCAGGGAGCAACAAATCAAAACTGAAAGCAACAGAAACCTGAACAAGAATACACCTTACTGTGCGATCTTGCACTGTACGAAAATTTGTACCCGCCGCCATCAGTAGTAAACAGTACAGTCCCCTTTCGTTGTCTCGGATTTCCCGCACCTATAATTTCAGTCTTTGTGGACCTGTCGGACGACACAGAAAACGTACAGCGAATTTGTTTGGGATTTGTAACGGTTGCAGTGTCACGGTAGGATCTCATAGTTGTCACACCTTCGATTCCAACCCAAGTTGCCAGCAACCAACACAGTCAAAATCCCCGCCGCCCCACAATATAGATACCGATATCAAAGAAAATGCTAAATATATTCCTATTAAACATAACGTTGCGCATGGCGCCCTACAGATGCTTTAACCCCCCCCCCCCCCCCAAAAAAAAAAAAAATCACAAAAATCACAAAAACCAAAGACACACTCAGTTCAGTCACAGTGTAGAGAAAATCAAAGGGAAGCAAACCTCTGGAAATAACACAATGGTTTCGGTGAATGTGTGGTGCTGTCCCTTGGCTCGTCAGTTGAAGTCAGTTGTGTCGTTGTGTCGATGAAGTCATTGATTGACCAAGGCTTAATTGTAGGCCTATAACATTTATACGAAAAGGGATGGAGGAAAGCAACAACATAAAAAAAAACAACTGCAGCCTAAAAGAAAAGCCAGTTTGTGCAAAACGAATGATATCTCTGGTTAATACGAATTTATGTTTTCAATTCTAGTGAGTCACTCCAGGTATTCCGACAATAAAATAAAATAAATAAATAAATAAATAAATTTTTTATAAATAACAAAAATCAACCAGTCAATCAAAATTGAAGACTCGTCATTACAGGTGCGTAGATCACAATAATATCTGTCTTATCTAGTCATTGCAAAAACTTTTGCCTTGTCTAGCCGATTAGCAGCAGTAATTTTTTTTTTTTTTAAAGGTCACTTTCAAACGAAGTTAAGGTCCGCATCGCTGATAAAAGGCAACATCTGCACCAGCAACCAGTGCATAATCCGTGAACACTCCAAACAAAGAACACTCCCTTTGAGTAGAATGCGTAGCGTTTCCTGCAATGCGTCGAACTTGAAACGCATTGCAGAACGCCACGTGGTGCTTTTCGCATTCGACTGCGCATTCCAGAGGACTTCGGACACAACCAAACCAGATGTCGTTCACGGTGCTTCGTGCTCCTTTCCTTCGCACAAACCCACACCCTGAGTTGGTCGTTTGTAGCGCTGAAAACGAACAAGTTAATTGTGAAAATAGACAGGGTGAGTGGGTGGGTGTTTGCCGGGGGGGGGGGGGGTGTTAACGTCCTTTTCCACCACATACGGGTGATATCAAAGACGGGGCAACGATGGAAAAAGTCAGCACGAATATTTGGCCCCAGCCGGGGTACGAAGTCACGACCCGAGCATTAGAAGTCCAACGCTGTACCATTTGGCCACCCCGGCTCCCCGTGAAAATAGACAGAAAGGATTTAGCGGTTTTCTTTTCAAGCACTTTCAACACACTTGTTTTCACGACACGGTGTTTTTGTTGTTGTTGTTGCTGCTGTTTGTTTGTTTGTTTGTTTGTTTGTTTGTTTGTTTGTTTGTTTGTTTGTTTGTTGTTTGTTTTCAGTTTCAGATTGTTTTTAGCTTTTACTTTTTTAAAAAAGTTTTTGCCTTGTTTAGTTTGGATTTTTGTTGTTGTTGTTGTTGTTGTTGTTGTTGTTGCTGCTGTTTTAAAATAAAAGTTGTTGTCATGTAGTCTTTTTGTATTCCCGAAACTTACGTGAGTTTGCTGTTGTCGCTTGCCACGGCGGTGCCGTCTCCGTTCTTTGGATCGTTGTCCACGCTTCCGTTTCTGTCGATGATTCGGACTGTGACTGCGTCGCCACTGTCGTCGTTTCTGTCGTCATCTCCCCCACCGACGATGTAATTCCTGCAGTCGTCTCCTCAGCTGTCGTCGGACTTTGCGTTGTCGTGGTAACAGCTGACATGTCCTGGCCACAGGTATACGTACACGTGTGAATGCTCTGATCCCAGAAGAGCCCACTGGAACATGGCCGTCTCGTGTACTCCCCTACGGCGAGGCACTGCAGGTAATAGCTACAGTCGTCGGGATCAGGGAGGTACTGATTGGTCCCATCACACTGAAGCTGGGAGGCGCCCGGCCTTGGACAAGATACGATAAGGTAACATAAGATAAGTACTGAGAGAGGACAGGAGGGGAACTCGACAAACCATTTTTGGCTCACTTGTGTAACAAAGTGAGTCTATGTAATAACCCTCCGTCGTCTGTCTGTGTGTCTGTGTGTCTGTGTGTCCGTGTGTCTGTGTGTCCGCAGTAACCCTTAACATTGGCCTTTTCTCAGAATCTACAAACAGCAGAGACACCAAAATTAATCTGCTGATAGACAGCTATAAGACCTTTCAAAATATACCATAATTATTGACCTTGACCCAAAGTCAAGGTCACTAAATCTGTCTGTTTGGAAAGTTTACATTGGCATTTTCTCAGAATCTGGAAAAGCCAGATACATCAAACTTTGCATGGTGATGGACATTGACAATACCTTTACCGGCCTGTCTATATTTAGTGACTTTGAGTCAAGGTCAAGGCCATGCAAGTTGTTTTGCGGAAAGCCTGATGAAACCTTAACATTGGCATTTTCTCAGAAACAATGAACAGCAGATGCACCAAACTTGACACGCTGGTAGTCAGCCGTAAAACCTTTCAAAAAATGCCATAGTGATTGACCTTGACCCAAGGTCAAGGTCACTAAAGCTGTCTGTTTGGAAATTTTACATTGGCATTTTCTCAGAGTCTAAAAAAGCTAGAGACATCAAACTCTGCATGGTGATGGACATTGACAACACCTTTACTGACATACCTGTACTTAGTGACTTTTAGTCAAGGTCAAGGCCATGCAAGCTGTTTTGCGGAAAACCTTCCGAAACCTTAACATTGGCATTTTCTCAGAAACAATGAACATCAGAGACACCAAACTCGGCACGCTGATAGACAACCATACGACCTTTCAAATCATACCATAACGATTGACCTTGACGCAAGGTCAAGGTCACTAAAGCTGTCTGTGAGGAAATTTTACATTGGCAATTTTTAAGAATCTAGGAAAGGCCAGAGACATCAAACTTTGCAAGATGATAGACATTGACATCACCTTCACTGACATACCTGTATTCAGTGACTTTGAATGAAGGTCAAGGCCACACAAGCAGTTTTGCGGAAAACCTTTGAAAACCTTAACATTTGCAGTCTCTCAGAAACAATAAACAGCAGTAGCACCAAACCTGGCTTGCTGATAAACAGTAGTAAGACCTTTCAAGAAATACCATTTTGAATAACCTTGACTAAAGGTCAAGGTCATCAATAGCTGTCGCATTGGAAATTAAAATTGCCGTTTTCTCAGAATGTAGGGGAACCAGAGGCATCAAACTTTGCATGATGATAGACATTGACAAAACCTATACTGGCATGCTTGTATTCAATTTCCTTGAGTCAAGGTCAAGGCCATTCAACATGTTTTGCGGAGACTTTAACGTTAGCATTTTCTTGGAAACAACAAACAGCAGATGCACCAAACAAGGCACAATGATGGACAGCAATGAGACCTATGCACACATACCCATTCGAATGACCTTGGCTCAAGGTCAAGGTCATTACAGCTGTCTGTTGTGAAATTTTACATTACCACTTGTACAGAAACAACAAAAAAATAGAACTGTCAAACTTGGCATAATGATAATTACTGATAAGCTCTTCACTTACCAGATCTCATTTGAATGACCTTGACCTAAGGTCAAGGTCATTGAAGCTGTCCTGGGAAAACTGTTATTTCGCCATTTGCCGTTTTCTTAGGAACTATGAACACAAGAGACACCCTACTTCAGGATAGCTTGTGAAGGAGCTTTACAAACATACTCTTTTGAATGACCTTGACCCATCTCACAAGTGAGCCAAGGACGCTTTGCTCCTCTAGTTGTTTCATGTATACAACTCTTTGCACGGGTTGAGGGTGGTACACGTTGCAATCCACCCTCTCTCTCTCTCTCTTACACACACACACACACACACACACACACACACACACACACACACACACACACACACACACACACACACACACACACATGAGAGGAGAGGGGACGGGAAACAACACATCATAAGCATAGCATAGCATAGCATAGCATAGCATAGCATAGCATAACATAACATAAGATAACATAGGCTAACATAACATAACATAACACTTGACATAACACGACACGACGTAAGATGACTTAACACTAGATCAGATAAGATACCAGTGTATAAGACCGGCAATTAACTACAGACACAATCGGATCACTGACTTTGCAGAGTTCACGAACACATCACTTCCCAAGATGGTTGGAGAAGCGAGTCGGGGGGGTGGGGGGGGGGAATAGGACGTATATTATTTTTATCTGAGTTGTAAAAAAAAAGGCATTTTTCTATACACGAGAAATGAAATAAAAATAAATGAAGTAACATTTACTTTAAAAAAAAAAGATGAAACGTTGTTGGTCTGCAGACCAGTTTTCAAGTTTGCCGTTTCTAAAACTTTTTCTTTCTGAAATTATAACACAACAAAACCAACTATGTAGTAGGCTAACAGCAACACAGTGCAAGAACAAGAACAAGAACAAGAACCTTTATTTTACAACGGTAGAAGCTACAGGCACATTCATACCAATTTTAAAACCGTTGCCATACTACATGGACGAAATCTACGGACAACAGAAAATAGAATCGAGAGAAAGAAGATCAGTTATAAATACGATTCTTTTCACACCTGTATAAACACGCAGGACTGTGATCACCAGAAATATACCAGTCTTCACTTCCATCCTCGTTCTCTGTTTTCAAGCCATCAGACACGTCTGTCCTCTCTGCGCTAAGATCGCCAGTTTTCAATGTGTCCCCTTAAATCTGCGATCAATCTGCGATCACTTGTAGTGACATGTGACCGTGTATGTATGTGAAGTGTCATGCGGTGCAGCAGCAAACCGGTCAGCGCGGTATGAAAGCATTGGCAGGAAAAAGGTAGACAGCCCCCACTACTCCGTGCAAGACACTGTCACTCTCTGGTGTGGGCCGGTAGACAAACGTATGAAGCGTCAAAACAACTTTAGCGCAGGATTAAACAGTATAGGATCGAAGCCGAGAAATCCACCTCCGCCGGGAGTGGGCTGTGCTGTACAGCAAGAAGCAAGTGCTGGTTCGGCTTAGTCCCAAGGCTGTAAAGGCATTCAGGGGCAAAAAGGGTAGACAGCCTACACTGCTCCGCGCAAGACACTGTCACATTCTAGCCATTTCTAGGGTGGATCAGTTTCGCTGAAATCCATTACCATGATGTGCCAGAACGAAATCGGCGTAGGTGTAAGCATTGAGATGAAAACGGTAGACAAGCCCCACTACTCCGCGCAAGACATGTAGCTATGTGGGCTGCGATTTGCAGAATGCAAGCGGCCTAGCGGAGCAGGTTTTAAACTCTCTCTCTCTCTCTCTCCTCTCTCTCTCTCTCCAATTCAATTCAATTCAATTCAGATTACTCGTTTAATCCGCGAAATTATAGGCCACCATAAAAAAAATAATAGTAAGACTAATAATAACAAAGACAACTTGCACCAACAGAAGCATCAGTCACGCACACAAGTAAATCTAATTTGGCACGCGCGCGCGCGCGCGCGCGCACACACACACACACACACACACACACACACACACACACACACACACACACACACACACACACACACACACACACACACACACACACACCCGTATCAGTCCAAATCACTCACGCTCTTAGAATATAAAACCGCTCACAAACATGATTATATCTGAAACATTCGCACACTCATAAATAAATCTCTCTCTCTCTCTCTCTCTCTCTCTCTCTCTCTCTCTCACACACACACACACACACACACACACACACACACACACACACACACACACACACACACACACACACACACACACACACACACACACACACACACAAAGAACCATTACAAGGATTTATACAGGGAGAATTCTGTTTTGGAAAAGTTGCGCGTGTGACTGCGCCCGTCCTCCCAAAATAGCCTATCTTAGAGATTAGTATGGCTCTGAATGCAACACACGGCCGTGCGAATGTGGGAAACTCAGTCAACCGTCCGTGTACGGCGTCCGCCTTGTTTGTCCGATTGTTGTCTTTACGATCAGCAGGATGTGGAGCGATCAGCAGAGTGTGACATAGTTTTTGCAGTGTCCGCTGTTTTCACAGTTTTGTCATTGTTGCCCCGTTCTTGATATCACCCGTATGTGGTGGCCAAAAAGGACGTGAAACCCCCAAACACCCACCCACCCTAGGCCTCTAGTGTTTCTCCATCAGACCTTTATGAGGGTCTGGCGGTGTTCACAGACAACGCCTGCTTCAGACTGGTTGTTCTAATCTCCTTTTAATTGTCGCCGGAGGGCAGTGAGGACTGATGCCTGACACGAGTCGGGCCAACTGGAAACTGAAAAGGAACTGGTCAGCCGAGTGTCACCGCTTGTTGCTCTTTAAAGGTCTGCAGTCTCAACAAAATGCCGCTGTTGTTCTTGTTGTTGTTCTTGTTGTTGTTGTTGTTGTTGTTGTTTTTTAACCGTTTCAGTGCCCATTGACCGCTGCAGGCATCTACAGTCCAGTGCCCAGTAACCGAATATTCTGTCGTCTGCTACACGGAAATTGTACTCAGAGAAGCACGCACGTTTTGGTGACAAAATGCACATGAACAGATAGCTTAGGAACTTGCCCCTTCGTGTGTGTACACATCAAATTTTGATTACATCACTGAAAGGGTCTAGCACTGAAAGGGTTAAAACTGCGACTCCTGCGACAGTGCATAATGCAGGCAACCCTGTCACATTTGCAGAGTTTTTAGCGCTTCGGAGACCCTTATCAAAACTGAGCGTGAGTTTGTAGTGATTTCATTGTGCTTTTGGTCAGTGAGCGAGACATACCGCTACAGTGTCTAGCGGGTGTTGTGTGCTGCACGAGACGACCAGCCACTTGCGGAGTGACGACCATACAGACAGCGCTGATTAGTGGCTATTTTTAGCGACTATGTCGATCGGTATGTCGTGCAGGTGTGGAATCATTAGGCCGAAGAAAGTTTCTCTACTATTGAAATCCGCAACGTCAGGAAGGCGGTTGCGATGGCCAAAAAGAACATCTGTTCATAACGCCGCGCAAGCAACAAAGATTAATTCGCGGCTAAGTAAAAGTTTGTCTCTGCCAGGTCGTTAAAGGGATAAAAAGCTATTCCGTAAAACAAGATGTAAACATATACATAAGGTCCAAATGAGATAAAAATGTTCATAAAAAATCTCGAAGCTAGGTAGGTCAAAGAAAGTCCATATTGCGTGAGAGACTGGATTTTATAAAACAAGTTGGACTCTTTCAAGAAGTCAAAGATGTTGTCGGGGGGGGGGGGGATATCCCGGAACAGCATTTTCATTGATGTTCTTTTGGCTAACAGCATAAGAGCTTTGTAAGCGAAAGTGTTTCCCGTCAGAACCCAACACCAACGTAGAGACTTTAATACTTTTTTTTTTCTGGAAGCGCGGGCGTCATGTCTGACTGTCGCTTGTATACACTCTTGTTTGTCCGGACATGGATGCCACGTTGGCGATTCACTGTCACTGAAAAGCGAACAAAAGCGCGGATCTTCCCCGGTTCTTTTTTTTACTTGAGATCAAGACACACAATCACGCAAACTGTAAAAGCCACCTACTCATATGCGTCCAGTTAGCAACAACCTCAAACGAGAAGGTTTTGCCCCGTTGGTGAGATCTATGTCGCTGGAAGTGTGCGATGTATCGATCCCTTACAGTAAAGCCTGTATCTGGGTCAGATCGGAACGTGCAGGCAAATGTGATTGTTCTGTGTACTGTATAAGCTGAGTGTAGATTTTCAGCCCCACGCTTAAAAAAAAAAAAAAAAAGAAGCAGCGTTTCCACAAGTGTAAACAAAATTGTATCGCATTAAGAGCTCTATTAATTAAGATATAGAATTTCGAGCGTGCAGACGCAATCACAAGCGAAACTGTAAAAGATAAGTTGGCTTTCAATAAAAGTCGGAAATTCGGACATTTAAAGGGCCACATTGGTACCTATGTCAAAAGAGGTGTGGCCTGTTCACGTTTTGTCTGCACTGTGTGCCTGCTTTGTGTGCGCTGTGTGCCTGAAATGATGCCTCCAATATTTTTATTTTTTTTTGCGCACAAATATTACATACTTAGAGATTACCTTGGTGTTCCATACTTAGTAGAATGGTGTTTTGTGCAGTGACTAAGATGGTCCAACCAAAGTTTGGACCAAACAAAGTCCATTAGCACGTATTTCAGGGAAAAAAATTGAGCTTGACCAAGTTCTGATTCGAAAAGCCTCCTTTCACTCGCGAGAGAGGCGGAGCCAAGCCTCGCCTAGGCCAGTCACTCTAACCGCCACTTTCCTACGACTGGCTACCGATGCTAACGAGTAACGAGCGACCCATGGGTAAATCGGCTCTAAGTATATGGCCCTTTAACTCCATTCCTACCAGGGCCCGTATGTAAAATTCGAGGTTAATTTAACCCACGGCTACGGGCCTAACCCAGACTAGGACAAAAGAAACCCCAAAGCAAAATTAAGTTTAAAAAAGGAAGCGAAGAAAGGAAGAAAAAAATCCTTCTATAACGGCTTAGGCACCTTGCTGGAATGGGCCCACTTCCTGATTAAAAAAAAAAAAATTAATCCTAGAGCTAGTTTAGTTCGAGGTTAGACTCTAATCCAGGGCTAAAAGCCCTTACCTCGACTATTACATACGGGCCCTGATTAGTTTGGGGTTTAGCACCGTTGGCCTCACACACACACACACACACACACACACACACACACACACACACACACACACACACACACACACACACACACACACACACACACACACACACGTTTCCTGCGCACACACGCACTCACACCAGCAGAACGACAACATGGCACAGCTATGAGACGGTGAAGAGACGGGTTTTCAATCCGGACTTGAAGGATTCCTTGCATGTCACCCGTATGTGGTGGAAGAGGACGTTAAACCCCTAAACACCCACCCACCCTTGCCTTCTGAATGTCATTCAGCTGGAACAAAATTCGTACCGTTTGAATTCCCCTCAGGCTGCCTGTTTCGCTGTTTTGCACGTGAAGGATAGGGTCAAGCTATAGTCTACATATTCTATAAACCATTTCTTTCTTTTGGAATGGAGAACTAAACGGTTTTTTTTTTTCAACCTTCTGATCTCTACTTGTAGTTGCACCGAAATGATCGCCGTAACTATAAGCCATTATGAGACTTCTGAGCTTTTCGTCCGCGTCTTTCAGGAAAAAAAAAAGCCCTTTCAACTGCACTACGATCAGCCGACAAAGGTCATTTCTGAAAGAATCTAGACAATGGATACTGAACGAGCAGCGAACAGCGTGTCCTTCAATAACAATTTGTCACTGCCTGTTCAATAGCGGAATATATGAAATATTAATGTATTCAATCTCCACTCAGACTGTTCCGTATTGTGTCTTTGAAAATATTCAAGTTTTTTTTTTTTTTTTTTTTTTGTTGGGTTTTGTTTCGTATTGTGTTTTGTTTCGTATTGTGTTTTGTTTTTAAAATAATACCGGTTTTATGTTGTTCCTGGCTATGAAATGAATGTCTGTTCACACGGTCGGGTGCAGCCATGTTGAATGACGTCAAACCAAACCAGGGGCAAACAGGCATGACATTTCTCTGCAGCGCGCGCGCGCGCGCGCGCACACACACACACACACACACACACACACACACACACACACACACACACACACACACACACACACACACACACACACACACAGAGCGATCAGTCTACATTCCACGTCATTCGCTATGGTTCCATTGTGGATCAGTTGCAGAACGATTCTTTCCATCAATGATTCATCAGGGCAGCAATGTAATGAACGTTTCAAACATAACGTTGCGCAGTGTTTACTGGGTCAGACAAAACAGCCGAGAGTGGTCCCGGTGCCACTTACGATTCAAAAGTTTCAGTACGTAAATATCATAACAAACAAATAAAAGCGGCATAAAAGGGACAGAAACCACTTAACTTTCACAAAGGACGGCAGGACACAAACAAATGAGACATAACTTCAACAAACAAACAAAAGGTAACTCTGCGGACGTACTGACATACACGGCGCGGGGGGGGGGGGGGTTGGAAGCGAGAAAAGGACCAGAAAACAATAGTAAAAATATCACAACACCCATCCTTTGGTGACAGAAGACCATGGACTGTGTGTGAAAAAAAACAAAAAGAGTGGGGCAGAAAAGAACAGAAAAGAATTTTTTTTTTTTTTAAATATCAGACATCACAACACCCATCCTTTGGTGACATACGAGCCATGGACTGTGTGTGAAAAAAGTTCAGAGGGTTATGTTACGGCTTTTCGATCAAACCACCCGGGGCCTGGCTTCCCAGGCGCTGAATAATATGCGACTCCATATCACGTCTGTCTGTGGCGTTGCCGTGCATAAGCCACAGGCCAGTTACTGTCATATTTAAGATGGCGTGGCCTGCAGAGTTGAAATGCACGGCAACGGGTTTCATTCTGTTGTGTCTGGTGTCGGCGATATGTTCAGCAAAGCGTGTTGCCAGGCTATGTCCAGTTTCCCCAACATACAGTTTGTGACATGCGGTACAGATGATGACGCAGATGAGGTTGATGCTGTGGCATGTGAAATGGCGTTTGATGGTCATATTTCCTTTAGGGAAAAGACAGAAGACCATGAACTGTGTGTGAAAAAAAAAAAAAAACGTGGGGCATAAAAGAACAGAAACGAATAGTAAAAAAAATAGCAGACATCACAACACCCATCCTTTGGTGACACAAGACCATGGACTGTGTATGAAAGAAATTCATTCCACCCGGGGCCTGGCTTCCCAGGCGCTGAATAATCTGCGACTCCATATCACGTCTGTCCTGTGGCGTCGCCGTGCATAAGCCACAGGCCAGTTACTGTCATATTTAAGATGGAGTGGCCTGCAGAGTTGAAATGCACGGCAACGGGTTTTATTCTGTTGTGTCTGGTGTCGGCGATATGTTCAGCAAAGCGTATTGCTAGGCTACGTCCAGTTTCCCCAACATACAGTTTGTGACATGCGGTACAGATGATGACGTAGATGAGGTTGATGCTGTGGCATGTGAAATGGCGTTTGATGGTCATGTTTCCTTTGGAGCCCTTGACAGGTCACTGTTGAGACATGAGAGCAAGTCTTGCAATTTTTTATTTTTTTTTTGCATGGAGTTGTACCAGGGGGTAGGGGCACAGACCTAAAAAAAAGATAGACCCCCTGCGGTGCTGGAAGTGTGACGCCGCCGTGCGCCATGTTGCGGAGTACCTGGAAGTGCCAGACGCTATCAGCTGTTTACATAGCGCGCATAGCTTGGCCAGACGCTATCAGCTGTTTACATAGCGCGCATAGCATTGGTCCGCTTTATCTTACGTCACATTTCTGATGACGTCTTCCTAAAGAACTTTGTATTTCGAACGAGGCGTCCTGTACACAGAGCCTCTTGAGTTCTGGTATTCGCAAGATGGCCGCGATAGCGACACTCGCAAGCAGCGGTGGCAGCGTACGGCGGTGGGTCTATCTTTTTTTAGGTCTGTGGGTAGGGGTTGGTGGGGCCTGACACTGGCGCGAACCTGCAGGTCCCGTAAGTTTGTATCCCTCTTGTAAGCAACAAGAGGTGGGGTGTGGAAGGTCTGTCCAACTGTGCAACTCTTCGACAGAATATGCCAGTTGGACATGATGATCCGTTTGACTGGCAGATTTGTGAGGATGAAATAGGATGGAGAAAACAGGACTTTCCTGGGCGGCAACTGCACTGGAAGAGGTGAGCAGGGTGTTAAGATTTATCACAACAGAACTCAGGCTAAGATTCTCTCTCTCTCTCTCTCTCTCTCTCTCTCTCTCTCTCTCTCTCTCTCTCTCACACACACACACACACACACACACACACACACACACACACACACACACACACACACACACACACACACACGCACGCACGCACACACACACACACACACACACGTTAAAAGGTAGCGCCAAATGTTTCGATGTTTAAATGTGAGTGTCACTGGAAAAACTCCTCGGAGTTCGGCTTGTCGGTGTGAAAGAAGGGACCGTTTCTCGACAGGAAAAGACTTTCCCTGACACGCCACTACTGTTTAAAAAAAAAAAAAAAAAAAAGGAGAGGCGATAATGGTCACCTGTCAAACATACGGTTTTACCTGAGAGGTTGAGGGGGGGTGGTGGGAGAGGCGGTGGTGGTCAGGAGTTTAACGTCCTTTTCCACCACATAAGGGTGACGTCAAAGACGGGGCAACGGGAAAAAGGCCAGCACAAAATGTTAATATCTGGCCCTTGCCGGGATTCGAACTCACGACCCGACCATTGAAAGTCCAGCGGTCTACCGTTCGGCCACCCCGGTTCCCCTACCCGAGAGGAATCGTTATGAATCACAGTAGCATCATGAAATGCTCCGCCATACTGACTAAACCCCGTGATATCATTACTCTTGCAGGCGTAACATCCGCTGCAGTCGAAACGCTAACTGGTCGGCGATAATGTCAAACCCTAGACCACTTGACGCTTTTTTTCCCCCTAAAGGAAACATGACCATCAAACGCCATTTCACATGCGACAGCATCAACCTCATCTACGTCATCATCTCTACCGCATGTCACAAACTGTATGTTGGGGAAACTGGACATAGCCTGGCAACACGCTTTGCTGAACATATCGCCGACACCAGACACAACAGAATGAAACCCGTTGCCGTGCATTTCAACTCTGCAGGCCACGCCATCTTAAATATGACAGTAACTGGCCTGTGGCTTATGCACGGCGACGCCACGGACAGACGTGATATGGAGTCGCATATTATTCAGCGCCTGGGAAGCCAGGCCCCGGGTGGTTTGATCGAAAAGCCGTAACATAACCCTCTGAACTTTTTTCACACACAGTCCATGGTCTTATGTCACCAAAGGATGGGTGTTGTGATATTTTTACTATTGTTTTCTGGTCCTTTTCCTCGCTGTTTTTCCCCCGCGCCGTGTATGTCAGTACGTCCGCAGAGTTACCTTTCGTTTGTTGAAGTTATGTCCCATTTGTTTGTGTCCTGAGGAAGGCGAAAGCCGAAACGTTGACCCGTGCCGTCCTTTGTGAAAGTTAAGTGGTTTCTGTCCTTTTTAAGTCGCTTTTATTTGCTTAACTTGTAACCACTTCGCAGTCATTACCGTTTCCTTTTCTTTCTGCTTTAAAAAAAAATATATATATATATAATTACGACACTCCGTCTAGTAGTGGGCCTACTGTTTGACCTGTAAAGTTGTGCCGTTAGTTCATTATTAGCGTGTTGGTCAGAGGCACCGTCAGTGTACTCTGGGCGTATAGGTCAGTTCAGGTCCGGCCACAAACGATACATATCGATATGTAATGTACACAGTCTCTAAAAAGCCTTCGACTACACGGCTTACCGCCCAAAGGTCTCCTGCACGGTCACTCATGACAAATACCAGTATCAAAGTTTACCATAGACAGACCTTGATCTTGACACAGGTTACGTCGACGGAGAAACTAATTAATTTGGCATGGAGTCGAGAGAGTTCGGGGGTCGAGGGGAGGGTGGGAGGGGGGTGTTGCGAAGGGGAGGAGGGGAGGGGAGTGTAATGACGAAGCAGCTGAGTCCTTTTTTCATGTAGCATGCGGACGAAGAAATGACAGGGTGTCGGCTGAAAATCAGGAATAATATTACCCCTAAATCATTGAGAAATTAAATGACACCGACCATAAAAACAATAAATAGCAAGGGTGGGAGGGGTGAGTGCTTGTTTATCCATTGAATGTATAAGTGTACGATGCGTTTAAGTTACAAGATAACTGTGGTCACACTTTCAGTCATATTAAAAGACTTTTGAACACGGTTTCCTCTTTATTGGAGTTGGCTAACCGGCGGTAAAGGTCTTGCTGCAGTAAAAACACATAGGCCTGTGAAGGCTTGCCTGCCAGCCTCCAGCTAGTCTGGGACCTAAGAGACAGACACTCACTGAAGACCGCAGACTTCCTCAGGCCACACCAAGCCCTTGGTGAAATGCCGATGAGAATCTTGGCCGACACAATCGTCAGATCAGATCTGACAAAATGGTTCTAATACCAAAGAGCGAAAGGACACCCCAGTGATGATCCAAAGCAAAAGCAAGGATGACAGAACAGACCGAGGCACTGAAAAACAACCCAGACCAGGCATCTTGCCAACATACTGACACACGAAGGGGGGGGGGGGAGTATCACATGACTAACTTTACACAGAACAAACAACAATAAAAGAAATAGACACTCAAGAACGTACAGCCTTTCAGGCTTTTGTTACTTCCAAACTGCCGAACCAAATGCCTCCGCCATTTGTGGACATTGCCAGCGCCTTGTAGAAGGCCGCGGTTTGTTGTGACAATACCAGCCTTTGTTAGACTGTCCGTGCTCCCATGCACGAAGAGTGACAAGGATAAGCCGTCAGACGAGGAGCTCTAAAATATATATATATATATGTGTGTGTGTGTGTGTGTGTGTGTTTAAAAAAAAAAAACGCTATTGCAAATCACATTACACTTTTTTTTATTTTTGGTCATCAGAGAAAATCTTTCATGTTGACGTGAACATGTCCCCCCCCCCCCCAAAAAAAAAGAAAAAAAAGAAAAAAAGAAAGAAGTTAACACTAGAGAGGCAAAAGCCTCCATGGCTCCCTTGTGACACAGGTCAAGGTCATTCACAAGAGTATGTTTGTAAAGCTCTTATACAGCTTTAATGACCTTGACCTTTAGTGAAGGTCATTCAGAAAGGTAGGTCTCATTGCTGTCTATCATCATGCATCATTTGGTGCCTCTACTGTTTGTTGTTTTGGAGAAAATGCCAAGGTTAAAGTTTCCAAAAAACGCTTGCATGACCTTGACCTTGACTAAAAGTCACTGAACACAGGTATGTCTGTAAAAGTGCTGCTAATGTCAATCATCGCACATATAGTTAGATGCTTCTGATTCTTCTGGATTCTGAGAAAATGCAAATGTAAATTTTCCCAACAGACTGTTTTATTGACCTTGACCTTGAGTCAAGGTCATGTAAGGTGGTATGTGTGCATAGGTCTTATCACTGTCTATCAGCATGCCAGGTTTGGCGCCTCTGCTGTTTGTTGTTTCTGAGAAAATGCCAATGTTAAGGTTTCACAAAAATAGCTTGTTCGACCTTGACCTTGACACAAGGCCACTGACTACATGTATATCTGTAAAGTTCTTATCAATGTCCATCATCATGCAAAGTTTAAAACCTCTGGTGTTTGTAGATTACAAGAAAATGCCAATGTAAAATTTTCAGAGAGCTTTAGTGACCTTGACCTTAAGTCAAGGTCATTCAAAATGATATGTTTTGAAAGGTCTTCTGGTTGTCTATCAGCTTGCCAAGTTTGGTGCCTCTGCTGTTTGTAGATTCTGAGAAAATGACAATGTTAAAGTTTTCTGGACACACACACACACACACAGACAGACAGATGACGGAGGGTTAATACAGAGACTCCCATTGTTACACAAGGGAGCCAAAAAGTGAACAAAATTAATAGAAAAAATATTCAGATGTGAACAAAATCAGGGTTTTGCTTCTTGTTGTTTTTTTGTTGTTGTTTGGGTGTTTGTTGTTGTTTGGTTTTAGTTGTTGGGTTTTTGTTGTCGTGTTTTTGTGTGTGTGTGTGTGTTGTTTTTTTTTTTTTGTTTTGTTTTTTTTTTTTTGGGGGGGGGGGGTATTTTTTTGCATTCATCCTTTTCCTTTTTGCTTTTGTGGGTGGTGGTCGTGGTGGGGGTGGGAAGGGGGAGGGGGGGCTCCACACTGTACTTGTACAAATGTGTGTAGGTTTGAAATATAAAACTGACACCTGCAAACTGTGTACAAGGAGTAAAATGTGTTAGTTTATTCATTTTTGAATCTTGAATTTATACCCATAAAATGTATTTTACAAGATAACTTGGGTCACAATTTCAGGACTGATTCAAAGACTTTGATAATTATACATGTACACACTCATTGGCACATGCGCGCGCGCGCACACACACCCACTTACCCACCCACACACGCACACACAGAGCAAAGAGGAATTCTTAGTTACCCACAGGACTAGAGATGACAATCAAAAATAAAAATGTGATGTACACAAAACTATGCACCCTAAAACTTTGATGCTGAAGCTGTTGAAGGGACAAAGTGTTTATTTCTCACACTTAATTTCGGATTCTCACAAGCAGAAATGACATTTTCAGTCTTGCCTAAGCATGTAACCCCTCAAAACAGTTTCTCAAAAAAAAAAAGGTAATTTTTTATGCAAATTATTACATGACATGACATGACACAAAACATGTGTAACCTGAAGTAACAGGGCAAAGATATGTACACATGTACAGACTACAGCAACATGATGCTGTTGTACCAGAACTTTAGTGCCTTTTCTCCCCTAATCCTACCAGTACTCTCTCTTACACGTACACATCTCCACACACACACACACACACACACACACACACACACACACACACACACACACACCCATGGTACAGTCACCACACATTAACACACATTCCACAGGACTGCACACCACATCTACCCCACAGGTACACACACACACCACTAAATACACCAGTCTCCGGGTCACATGCTGGGAAAAAAAAAAAAAAAAAAAATGCACACAGCCACTGTTCCCCATGGACATCAGTACAGAAAGGTCACAGCCATATTAAATATGCCCATGTGCTATCACTCGGCTGGTCTGCCCCTGATTTCGTGCCATCGTTTCATAATCGTCTCCCTGTTTCCCCAGATCAGCTTGTGTCCGTACGTGGCGTACCATCTGCACAAAGCAAAAAGCGGACGCGTCACTGCAGTACAACCGCCAGCAACAAAACTGACAATAATAATAATAATGAGTACTGTATAGGCGCTTTACCCAATTTCATGAATCGGCTCAAAGCGCTGCGAACTGAACCCAACACGCACGCTCACGTGATTCACACGCATTCTCTCACACACTGGATGTAAACAGATTACAATCACAGTACAGTTGAACCTCTTCAGGGCGAGCAATCTTTTTGCCAGAAGACAATGTGAGAGGTACTCCCTCGAACCCTATGTGGCACAAAACAGGTTGCCGGGGCTATTATACACAGCTGACAGTGGTCCCTTTTTCAGAGGCTATATGACAGAGAATCTAACCAAGGAGAATCATACAGTGATAAGCAAAGATTAGGGGTGTGGAGCTGGAGAGGCTGAACAGGTAGCGCCTAACACTTCACCAGGTGTCGCTGAATGGCCGTCATCACTGTCACGGGGAAGTATCATAGTATGGGTGTGAACACAGGACGAGCTGGGGGCGGTCGGTGGTCTAGTGGTTAAGACTTGTCACCAATGCGAGAGGTCAGGGGTTCGAGTCCCACTCAGGGCAAAGAATTTTTCCCTCTCATATGTGGCACCGTTCATTCGGGCCAACCGTCGAGGGTTCTCTCCGGGTACTCCGGCTTCCTCCCCGTCTGCTTTGGAAATGTTCAGCCCACCAAATGTGAAAAATAAATACAATTCTAAATTCCAAAATTTAAATAGCTGAGCTGACCCTTCACATGCGTGTGATTCACGTCGCTGAACTACAAGCTGAATCATCACTGGTCATCATTTCTCGCGCACCTATTGTGTCATCAGCTCTGAGCAAACCCGAATGACGTGTGCATTCCTGGGACGCAGTGACTAAACTGTCTGAACGAATTCTGGATTTCTAAGTGCATTTCACGCACTATAGTGTGTAATGGAAAATACTGATAAAGATAAAGAGTGAAGGCAAGATAAAACCAAATAATACAACTCACATGCCAAATAGGACACCCCCAAGATGGGCTGCGTGATCGAAGACTTTCCATCCCATAAACAAGCCCACAGCATCCAGTGCAACAATGAACTTCAACGCCTGTTAGAAAAGAATGCAGCATGATAACGTGACACCTTTCTGTATTTTAGTATTAATAAACGCGAGCGGAACGAGAGAGAGAGATAGACTGCAGGAGGGACTGACTGACTGACTGAAACGTTTATTTCAGGATAAGGACTTGTAGGCATGGTCTGCCTATCTTACAAGCTGTCCTGCTAATCTACGAACACTAAAAAAATAAAGGCTAACATTACAAAAAAAAAGTATACCAGGCACAAAGGGAGTAATCTAATAAGAAAGTAGAAAAAAAAAAAAAAAAAAAAAAACATGCAAAGATACAAAGAAGCGCAAGAAATTCAAAGGAAACACATCGGAAAATAGGTGAAGAAGTAGATAGCATGGTGTTTGAAATTGTAGTATACAACATAACTTGTAAAAAGGTAACATGTAATAGTGCCATCTGATAACGAGTAATTTAGCATGGTTCAGATATTGTTCGTGGACCTATGACTTACGTAAGTATCTGAGAAGTTGAGTTTTAAATGAATGAAGCTTCGGGGTACATTTTAAGTATGCTGGCAACTGGTTCCATGAAAGTGACCCAGAGAATGAGAGGCTTGTTTTAAAAATGTCCAATCTAGGTAATGGTAATTGGAACAGGCCATTTCTTGCGTTGTGTCGCTGACTTGGTTGAAAGAACGTGGTAAGATATGGAGGAGCCTTACAGTGGACTATCTTGTGCATGAAAACACACCGGTTGAACTCAAGATGCTTGGTAAGGGGGAGAAGTTCGAGCGCTCTAAGTTTTTCTTCTGTGGGTAAGGGCCCAGGATGTAAAAGCTTTATACCACGTTTATAGAGAGAATTGATCTTTTTCAAGTGAATATCACCACATTTGTCCCAGAGGTTGGAACGAGAGAGAGAGCAGGGCGAGTGAATGTGTAGAGTGAATGTCGGAATGAATGTACATGTATGTACCTGCTGATGAATCAGAATGCATTACTTGATAGTGTCTTATACTCTTGATTTTAAATATTTTTTTCTGGTCATGTTTGTTTGTTTTACTCAATTTTTATTATTTTTGTTATTAATGTGTATATTTGTTGTCTTATTTATAAATACGTTTGCTGCTTATGCAAGACAGAAACGCAACATTTATGAATATGTTTGTTGCTTATCATGCAAGACAGAAACGCAATTTCCCTTCTTGGGATTAATAAGTATTCTGTATTGTGCAATATTTGTATGCATAGTACTATCTGTGAATCGTGGTTGTGTTCCCTGTTCAGCACTGACAGAAGTTCTGAGCATCCTGAACCAACTTGTATGCATGTGGAAATCTCTGCATCACGATACATGTACATGTATTTGGACTGAGCGGTAAACAGGTACTCAAACACTAATAACCTTCACTAGCGCTATTTTCAGATAGTAAAAAATTAAGACTGTACACACTGTACCAGTAATCCTGTTCCACTGACATTTCAAGGAGGACTGCTAGACTCCTTCTTCTCCTGAGTCGAGCTCAGAGAGCGTAATTATCTCTGCAGTGTGACTCAATATCGGGAGGTGGTCACTCCTTTTTTTTAGTTTTTTTTTTTTTTTTAGTTTTTTTTTTTTTTTAGTTTTTTTTTTTTTTTGGGGGGGGGGGGGGGGGGGGTGTTGTTGTTGTTGTGGTTTTTTATTACATGTACTTTTTTTTCCTACTTTTTTTTTTTTTTGGGGGGGGGGGGGGGACTTTTCTCTCTCTCTCTACCCGAAATTGCAACTGGAGTTTTATTCGTCTTTGTGGATCGACAGGTGTGTAATTGTTTGATTCTTTCAATGGACGAAGTTTGCTTCAGGTGGAGGAGGTGGTCACTCCTATTACAAACAGCAGCCAGAAGCAAAACAAACAACAACAACAACAAAAAACCACCAAACAAATAAACACTTACACTGTCAGCAGAGAAGGAGTGAGGGAAGAATTCCCCAACAAAGGCAATGCTCAGTCTTGCATCAGGGAATTTCACACACACAGCACCTAGCAAGCACATGATGGCACCAGACTGCAAACAGGAAACAGCTGACAGTTTATACAGCATGACTGCAGTGAAGGATCTCTCTTGTTTAAGGGGCACAATTCTCTCTCTCTCTCTCTGTATCTGTATGTGTGTGTGTGTGTGTGTGTGTTTATGGGTGAAGTCATTTTTTTGTGACATGTTAGAAGACCCTCAAATACCGGTAGGTGCAGACAAATGTGACAAAGCATGCAAAAACATGGCCAAAATGTCAATTATCATATCTGAGATATCAGTTTTGGGGAAAACATTCAAACTATGCAAAGATGCCCCCCCCCCCCAAAAAAAAACCCAAAAAAAAACCCAACACAATAGTTTAAAGTGTGATACTTGTTTTGCTACATGTATAAGTCTTTGAAGCTTGGAGGGAGAGTGGTTAGTCTATGTTCCTGGTGACGACCTTGCTGGTCTAGCTCAACACAGTACCCAGCATTTTTAACCCTGTTTTCACATGCCCCATCATGTATTTCCCTAAAGCCTGTCCTTAACTGGGCACAGCACGCAAAATACACGTGCACATCACAGTCGTTGCACTCGGTGTGTCTACTACATGTAACTACAAAACTGAACACAGCTGTGCTCGGTGACAAACCGATTGAAGATGCACTGTCCGTCATGTTTGCGCGCCGAGTAACGTAGTACAGCCAATCAGAATCTGTTGTGGAAACCACAGTCACAGTTGTGGCTATTTGAAATCCTGGTTGCTGTGATGACGCCACAGCGACAGAAACCCCCCAAATCACAACTGTGTCACAACTGTGGACAGCACTGTGGCACTCCGCAGCGCCCAGTTAAGAGCCAGCTTAACAATAAAGTAAATATACTCCTCTTGTTACAGCACATACATGGAGCAATGACAAAATGCACAAGCACAGTATCATGATAAACAATAACTACATGCATATGTAACTCATTTTATTCCACACTTACAGCTCCGAGCGAGGGTGACAACGGCATTCGTCGTATGACCTTGTTTGTCATACTTGCCAATGATGACAAGGCAGCTGAGAAAGAGACACAAACAAAACCAGTGTCACAATGACAGCATATCTAGAAACACTTTAACTCCATTTGGAACAATCCTTGTCTACAATTTCAAAACATTCACTCAACACACCCTTTCGTTTCCTCTGCTTCTTTTTTTTTCCCTGTGATTTTTGTCATTCTGATAATTTTTTTCTGGTGAAAATTCTACTTCAATACCTGAAATCCAGAGTCAAATAAAATATGCGCTACATGAGCTGGTCAGTGTTCACCTGTGTAGCGAGGGTGGGAGAGGTGAGGGTGGGGATTGGGTAATTGGGAGGGGGGGGGGGGGTCTATCCTGTTGCACCTGACCTTGTAAATGTGTAACTCCTATCTTTATACAACTCTTGCTGAAGCATAACCAGATGGACAAGTGAGCAAACATGGGACGTAAGATCAAACTCAATCACCAGTGAAAATGACTAAAATGTGGAACAGAATTACAGTACACGTAGTACGGTACAATGGGTCGACAAAACACCATGTAAGTTTAGGGGGACATCAGACATGATGATTTTGCAGTAAAATGCACCGCCAGCCAATTAAATCAGCTTTCCAGATGCACTGAAGCACGACACCGTCAGCTCGCCAGTACAGTAGAAACTTGATTGAGCGACATCTTGAACGAGCGACCGTTTTTCGTTCACGACCGTTTTAGCCCGGCACGGACGGTTTTTCTTCTTTATTGCATCTCCAAAGACCGACCAACTGCAGTACACGACTTAAGACCGCTATTCTGCTGGCAAAACGACCCCCCGCCTCTCTTGCTGGCGACCACCCCTGGCTTGTCTGCGCGGATTCACACCTTGCCGACAGCACCGCCGACCGCCCACGGCACAATCCCTGACAATACCCCGCGGGCCGCCAAGTCGTGGTCCACGCGTGACCAGTCACAGGCCAATTATCGCATCGTTACAGCCTAGCGCCACCTAAACACAACTGCAGTTTAAGTGTTTAAGTGTCAGTTCCGTTGTTCCTAACACCTGTCAAATCACTGATCATTGTTTTCTCCAATCACCTATCACGCGCGTGTCAGTGCGTGTGAACGCGTGTCTTAGTGTGTGTGTGTGAAGTAAGGCGGATATTTGATAGCCATGACGTGGTTGTTAATCCTTGCTTTTGTGTTTGACAATAAAGAAAACGGAAACTGTTTCTTGTTTTTGTGACGTACCTTCCGGCTACACACACATAGACGGTTCCTCGGTCACACCGGAGGCAGAGATCGCAGAGGCAGAGACCATTTATGCGAGTAAAGCCAGCCAAATGTTTGTGGAGCTGCAGCAATACGCTGTAGCGAATGACTTTAACGAAGTGCTGGACATGCTGTCGCTTGACGCTGAAGAAAATTAGAGAGCGCGGCAAACAGAGCCGCATCAGCGACTTTTTCACATGATTGCGCGTGTGTACCGGCGTGCGATGTGTGTGTGTGTGAGAGAGAGAGCCCAGGGGGTGCCGCTGCGGCGGACTAAACTCAGCAAGGACGTCAGAGGTCAGCGTACATCGTGTGTGTGTGTGTGTGTGTGTGTGTGCCACGGGGTGTGTGTGAGAGAGAGAGAGGATTGACGTGTTTTGTCAGACTGAGTCAACGTACGTCGTCGTCGCGCGCGCGCGCGTGTGTGTGTGTGTGTGTGTGTGTACGTCGTGTGTATGTGTGTGTGTGTGTGTGTGTGTGTGTCAAATCCACGCATGCACACTGTACTTATTATGCAATGATCCCTACGGTTGATATGCACGGCTCCCGGCCGGGCAGGGCCGGGTCCGGACGCCATTGTGACTGACTGCCGTATGGGCGACCAGTTGATGTTCACGACCGTTTTTTGCTCGGTCCCGTGAAAGGTCGCTCAAAAAAGTTTCTACTGTAAATAGAACACAGTCCTATATTTTTCACGCTTTTGCTCTTTGTGTATTGTCCAGCGCTGGGCCGGCGGAGCAGTCCGCTCGCTGCACACTCGTAGCGTGTGAACAGAAAAGCTGTTCCACTAGCATGTGCTCACCACATGTGCTGTAGGTCTTAGAAATGATATCTGAATGCTTTAATTCCTTCACCATGGGCAGAAAAAGGCATGCGGCAGAGTCAAGTTCAAGTAATTCTATTCTCACCTGCACTAAGGTAGACAGCTAACCACTGCTCCCGGCCGAAGAGATTTAGGGAGACAGTGGCAAAAGACCACAGCACGTACATGTTGGCCGCTATGTGCCACAGGTTGTAATGACTGAACGCTGATAGCAGCATGGACACGGACGGGTTGCCTATAATCAAGAAAAGAAGAAACAAATATAATAATAATAATAATAATTAGTATTGTATAGGCGCTTTACCCAATTTCATGAATCCGCTCAAAGCGCCGCGAATTGAACCCAACACGCACGCTCACGTGAATCACACGCATTTTCTCACACACTGGACATAAACACATTACAATCACGTGGTGCGAAAGGTCAGCTCAGCTATTTAAATTTCAGAATTTAGAATTGCATTTATTTTTCAAATTTGGTGGGCTGAACATACCCAAAGCAGAGGGGGAGGAAGCTGGAGTACCCGGAGAGAACCCCCGACAATCGACCCGAATGAACAGTGCCACATACGAGAAGGAAAAATTCTTTGCCCCGAGTGGGACTCGAACCCCTGACCTCTTGCACTGGTGACAAGTCTCTTAACCACTAGACCACCGACTGCCAGTGTAGTGACTTCCGGATCAAAGCATTTGTTGCAACACACTGACAGTGTCTAATTCGTTAAAATAATGGGATATGCAGCAGTTTTCTCCATAAACTCAGTGTGGATGAAGGGGGTCTTAATTCCAACTTAGCCCGACTGCTATTTAAAATTTTTTTTTGCCTGACCGGTATTTAAAAAAACACAAAAAAAACCCCACACCAAATTCTCAGCTTCTAAGTGAATGATTGGATGCTGCACAAATCCAATGACACATTAAAATAAATACCATGCTGACAGTCCTAAGCATCAAACTCAAAGGTAGCTTTCTGTGTGTGCATGTGTGTGTGTGTGCATGTGTGTGTGTGTGCACGTGCGCGAACGCATGCATTCATGCACACAACAGAAGCAGAGGACTTGAAGACACACATGGAGTCTGCTTTGGAAATGTTCAGCCCACCAAATTTGAAAAATAAATGCAATTCTAAATTCCGAAATTTAAATAGCTGAGCTGGCCCTTTGCACCCATGATTGTAATGTGTGTATGTCCAGTGTGTGAGAGAATGCGTGTGATTCATGTGAGCGTGCGTGTTGGGTTCAGTTCGAGGCGCTTTGAGCTGATTCATGAAACTGGGTAAAGCACCTATACAGTACTCATTATCATCATTATCATTATCAAACATCTGGCAGGGATGTAGTGGGGTAGGCTATAAAAGACATATAGCAAAAATTATGCAAGACAGCAGCTGGGCAAGCCATAACCTACATTACTGCCATCATTTGATGAAAGGGCCAAATCACTGTGGACTGGATCAGCACCTAGACCCTCTTACCATACAGCAACAGAATTGTCTGTGGTGCAATTACTACGCACCAGGCATACAAGCAAAGTAGCGCATAAGCACAGGGTGGAGGTGAGGGTTCTTCCACGCCAGGAACACCACCACGTTGAGGAAGATGATGCCCATCACCATTTTCTGGCCGTCTGACAAGTTGTTCCACATGGCGTTCATCTGTAAGTGAAAAAAAATTATAAATATATATCTCACCATTATAAAAATCCCTGTCAGAGCTGTGAAAAAGCCTGCCATCATAAGCACTTTTTTTTTTAAAATTCGGTTTTAGATTGTAAGGCGCCTAGAGCTCGTTCCCCAGGGATAGACACCCTATAAATATTATTATCATTATTAACCAATGACACAACAGCTGATCACTGTGGCCTTCACACAGACCACTTGCAATGAACACATCAGGTAAACTCGGCTACTCACGTGTTGTCGGAAACCCATTTCCTTCTCGTAATGCGGCTCAAACAAACGCCGCCGATCGACTTCTGAAGACCTTTCATCACTTCCTCTGCTTGTGCTCGCAATGACTCATACTGCCAAATCATAGCTCCGACAAAACTTGACCCACAAACCTGCAAGCAAAGCGATGAACGCTTATTCAATAGAACGGAACCGCAATACAACCATCAGTGGTAAGAGGAAAGCTTTGTAATCTGTCGGGACAGGAACGATAATGCATAATTTTGAAAGAAACGATTGTCGTGACGTAGTCACACTGTAAAAATACTGCGGTTGTAAATCTGTAAGTGAACAAGTATTAAATTGATCATGCATGCAGGGATCGATTTTCTCGCGCGCCGTGCGACTATGTCTCATATTTTGATAAAATGTCGCATAGAAATTTCGCAAAATGCGTCATATGTCGCACGAACATGACATCACAAGCGCACTTGACAACGCGAAGCAGAGATGCGCTGTCCGTGTCAGTCTTAGAGACTGTTACACTAATCTAATATTAGTGATGAGGCTTACTTATCCCGCTCGCGCTGCCAGGAACTCTCGCTCGAAAGAGTTGCAAAAAATATTGGCACGTTATCAGTTTTCTCAGTTCTGCGATCGAGAGGTCCTTTTCCGTTCAGAACCTGAACGTCACTGCACTTAGGAACAGGCTCTCGGCACAGACATGTGACAGAGTGATGCGGGTGAACTTGCTTGTCTCATAAAAAATGAAAATGTCTCATAAAAATGACTGGTCAAGGAGACAATGTCTCATTGGCATATTTGAGTAAATCCATCCCTGTGCATAAGAATGGAGCTCTCATCTCATTACTCCTGTTCCAAGACTGTGAAGCAGAAAACTTTTTCTGGACACAGGGTTTCTTGGCTGTGACGAGTGTGAGACATATTTTGCTGCATCAGACTTTTCTATACGGAGAGGTGCACAAGGAACATCTGTGGGGACTGAGGTTGGAGAAATGGGGTGTACAGGGGGCCTAGTTGTCAGTGTTCCACATATTATTACGCACATATGCGCATCGTTTTTGCAGAGATTTCAGAATCTGACACAGACATTTTGAGGCTGTACTTCACTGATTTTTACAAAATGTCTGAGCTCTGAATTTGACAGAGAGCGTCAAAGTGACCCTCAGTTTTGAAAGCTGTAAGGAACACTGATTGCTAAGAAACTCCAGTGTGACCACCCAGGAAGGTGAATGATGTGTACATGTAGACTGCAACCTCAATGGATTTCCCCACTCAAACTATTCAAAGCAGTATTACAGTTCTCAAACATTTTAAGATAAGTTAAGAGAAAAATACTTCATTCATCCCTCGTGGGGAAATTAAATGTCTGCTCAACAGTGACAATACATTAAAATTCTGCACACAACGCGCACGCACACACACACACACTTCTGGCCCGCTATTTCACTCATCATTCAAACTAACTGATCACAGCAAAACAGGTGTACCTGCAAGGACAGACCACAGGTTGAAATATATGTAGGTAGTAAGTGATCTGAGTAAAATGAGTACCAAAAAATTCTGATTAAAAACTACATTGTTCATTGCACGACTAAAGATATAATCGACAACAGAACCAAGAACTCCCTACATGGTCCAACCCTTGTCGTGGGGTAGTGGCTTGTGTACCTCAATGACCCAGAGAGCTTCGCCAGCGGGAGCACGTGCTCCTGGCAGGGTCACCCAAGCTGGACAGGTCGAAGGGTAGAGGTCAGACGAATGTGGACCACCTCTCCAAGAGGCTAAACGGGTTTGCGTAGGGTTAACAGCCCTACCTGTAAAAAACATAAAAGTTACAGAAGCATCGACAGCAACAAACCAAAACATTCACCTGGGCGAGGAAGGGTCTCCATCCCGGAGACCTATGACGCATTGCAGTGAAAGCCGAAAGGAAGCTGCAAGGCCGACCCCCCTTCTAACACCCAGGACGACGACGAGAGTAGCCACATGGAACATCAGGACAATGTATGAAGTAGGAAGGACCATACAAGTAGCAAGAGAGATGAAGAACTACAGGATAGGAGTACTGGGACTGAGTGAGACAAGGTGGCTACAGACAGGACAGCTGAGATTTTCATCGGGAGAGCAATTGCTGTACTCGGGACACACAGAGGATGGAGCCCCCCCACACTGAGGGCGTGGCCCTGATGCTGGCACCGGAGGCACAGCGGGCACTCATCGGCTGGGAACCTGTCAACTCCCGCATCATCACAGCCAAATTCATCACCAAGAAGAAAGACATCAAGCTAAACATCATCCAGTGCTACGCTCCCACCAATGATGCGGAAGAGGAGAAAAAAGATGATTTCTACCAACAACTGCAGACAGTGATAGATAGAGGAGGAGCCAAGGACATGACCATACTGATGGGAGACTTCAACGCCAAGATTGGATCAGACAACACAGGCTATGAGAACACCATGGGACCACACGGACTGGGACAGATGAACGAAAATGGCGAGCGCTTTGCAGACTTTTGTGCCCTGAACCAGCTAGTGATAGGAGGCAGCATCTTCCCACACAAGCGCATCCACAAGGCCACATGGAGATCGCCGGACCATGTCACGGAGAACCAGATTGATCACATCTGCATCAGCCGGAAGTTCAGGAGATCGTGGCGAGATGTGCGCGTGATGAGGGGTGCCGATGTATCATCAGACCACCACCTTCTTGCAACAACATTGAGACTTCGGCTTAAGAGACACACCAACGCCAACAACACACGGACCAGGTACAACGTTGGCCTACTCAGGAACACAGAGACACAAGCAGCATTCCGGATCAGCCTTTCCAACAGGTTCCAGCCACTGCAAGACCTGATAGAAGACAGTGGAATGGATATCGAGACACAGTGGGAACACAGCAAGAAACTCTGGCATGACACATGCGAAGAGGTCCTTGGCAAGAGAAAGACCCAACACAAGGAATGGATCTCTGCTGATACCATCCAGAAGCTGGAAGTTAGGAAAAAGAAGAAAACTGCACTGAACACGAGCCGAACAAGAAGAGCTAAGGCAAAGGCACAGGAAGAATACACAGCAGCTGACAGAGAAGTGAAGAGGAGCACCAGAAAGGACAAGAGGGACTACATCGACAACCTGGCCAATCAAGCAGAGGAAGCAGCCGGACAAGGGAACCTAAAAGACCTGTACCAGGTGACCAAGAAGCTCGCGGGCAAATTTCGGCAGACAGACAAACCAGTGAAGGACAAGAACGGGCACCCACTGACAACAACTGAGGAACAGCTGAAGCGATGGGCAGAACACTTCAGGGAACTGTTAAATCGCCCCATCCCTGAAACACCTCCAGACATCCCGCCAGCTGAGACAGAACTACCCATCAACTGCGACAAGCCCTCTAAGGCGGAGATCAGGAAAGCCATCATGACACTGAGAAATGGGAAAGCTGCAGGGCCGGACGAGATACCAGCAGAAGCCATCAAAGCAGACACAGAGACAGCCGTCAACATGCTGCACAGCCTATTCAGCAAGATCTGGGAGAAGGAAGAGGTGCCAGCCCAGTGGAAAGAAGGGATCGTCATCAAGCTGCCAAAGAAAGGGGACCTCAGGGACTGCAGCAACTACCGAGGGATCATGCTCCTGTCAGTGCCAGGCAAGGTTCTCAACAGAATTCTACTGGAGAGGATGAGGGAGGCAGTTGACCCTATGCTCCGAGACCAGCAGGCGGGCTTTCGCAGGAACAGGTCCTGCGCTGACCAGATCGCCAGCCTACGCATCATTGTTGAGCAGTCACTGGAGTGGAACTCCCCCCTCTACATCAACTTCATAGGACTATGAGAAGGCCTTCGACAGTGTAGACAGAGAGGCGCTGTGGAAGCTGCTAAGGCACTATGGAGTTCCCGGGAAGATCATCTCCCTGATCCAGTGCACCTACAAAGACATGAGCTGCAGGATTGCCCATGCCGGCCAGTTGTCAGAAAGCTTCGAGGTGAAGACCGGAGTCCGCCAGGGATGCCTGTTGTCCCCATTCCTCTTCCTCCTGGTCATCGACTGGATCATGAAGACCACCACAACAGGCAGGAAAAACGGGATACAGTGGACACTCTGGACGCAGCTGGATGACCTCGACTTCGCGGACGACCTGGCGCTCCTGTCTCACAGCCACAGCCAGATGCAGGACAAGACTACATGCCTGGAAGCCACATCAGCCGGAACAGGGCTCAAGATCAACAGGAGGAAAACCGAGCTGATGAAGATCAACACCACTGCCAACACACCAGTCACAGTCGGTGGAGAGCCCATCAGGGAGGTAGAGTCCTTTGTCTACCTGGGGAGTGTGGTTGATGGACAGGGAGGCACAGACCGAGACGTCACAGCCAGAATCGGCAAGGCAAGAGCAGCAATGGTCATGCTGAAGAACATCTGGGCATCCAAAGTTGTCAGCATAAGAACCAAACTTCGCATCTTCAACTCCAACGTGAAGTCAGTTCTGCTCTACGGTATGCGAAACATGGAGGACAACAAAGACAATGCAGCAGAAGATCCAGACATTTCTCAACACCTGTCTGAGGCGCATCTTCAACATCCGATGGCCAGAGAAGATCCGGAACGAAGAGCTGTGGGAAGCGAGCAGGGCAGGAACCAGCGACCAAGCAGATCCTGCGGAGGAAGTGGGGCTGGATTGGACACACCCTCAGGAAGCCAGCATCCAGCACCACACGTCAAGCCCTGACATGGAACCCACAGGGGAAAAGAAGAGAGGCCGGCCTCGCAACAGCTGGAGGCGGGACACTGAGGCAGAGTTATATAAGCAGGGGACCAACTGGACTGGAGTGGCAAGAATAGCCCAGAACAGAGTGCGATGGCGAAGGGTTGTCGATGGCCTATGCTCCACGTGGAGCCAGGGGCCTAAGTAAGTAAGAACCAAGAACTGCTGCCAAAAGGTGCACACACACACACACACACACACACACACACACACTGCGCATCAAATTTGTTTACTGTGCCCTTCAGTACACCATGAACAGAAAGACCCTTGACATAATACAAACTTACAAAAGCGGTAAATGCAAACGGCCCAAGCAGCCCCCCTGTGTTCCCCGGTGGTAGTGAGTCCCTGAACGGCCTGATCACCACTCGTCTGTCCTCCTGTATACCTCGATTTGGACGGAAGCCCCGCTGGAACAAGGTGAACTTTTTGACATTCCTGGCCCTCCTGCTTGCCATCTGGGTGAACGCATGGTACAGCCTGCAGCTAGGTGACAGGATGGCAGCTTGGGAAGTGTGAGGCAGTACTGGCACACCCCCGACATTGGATAACAATCTTGTCGGTCGTACATATGCGACTGACCTGAAACGGTAGACTGAATATATCAACATCTTTTCCACGCTGAGTGAAATACAGTTTTTATTCCTATGCTAAAAGTCATCGAAGAAATCACCTTAGTTACTTCGCACTTACGAAAACGACCTCGAAGACTATGTCAAACGGTGAATTCTTCACTGAGTGACACCAAGCCTCTTACAATTCACCATAATTATCAGACTTCCTCTTGCACACAAGCGAAACCCCAGTTCCCAAACTACTGAACTTGATCAGGACAAGCAGCAAAATAAAGCAGCCTAAACGATTTCACATTTCGTCATTTCATGTTCACACTGCCAAGCCGGCGACTTGTTATTGCACAGCTTGCAATTCAGCCAGGAAGCAGAGCTAACAGAAAATCGTGACTTCAGAACAGAATCTGATCATAATTTCCTTTGAGATGAATAACAAATAACAACGGACCTTTTCGACTGTTGAAAGGCATGCCAACCGCAAAGTCGAAAGCAGACGTGAGCCGCCATGTTTGGGTATCTTAAAAAGGTAGAATTCATGTAAGTAACACTTATACCAAATGTATCAAACAGTAATTTGACAATATCATAAATGGTATCAGTTACGAAAATGAAATGAAACTGAGCTGCCTTCTATTGTGTTTATATTTTTGTGTATAATTACACGACATTTTATCTCAATTCTTACTTTTTAACGCAACAGCATAAACAATCACCAGTCAACTCGGCCCTCTGCAGAGTCGGCCCAGTGAAAGCTCGGCCACACCTACTTAGATCGGCCCAAGGCTATCGTCAGGTCGGACAGTTATATCCATTCGCTGTGCTTGGAACTCTCTCTCTCTGCCTGAGTGCACTGTGGGTTGCAGGGAATGTACTTACATAGTCACTGTGTACTGACATAGTGTGTACTGACATAGTGTGTACTGACCAGAGCCAATACTGGGTGTGTGTGTGGGGGGGGGGGGGGGGGGTGTCAGCAGTTTAGTCACCATTTACGCAGCGGCCAAACTTTTTTCTTTTTTTTTAAATCTGTCCTGCAGGATGTGTACTATATTTCCTTTCCCGACGCCGCTGAATGTGATCTTTGACACTATGATGTACACTTGGAGCGGGTTCAGTTCCGTCGAAGGTAGATTAAGTCAGTCTCCAGGTCTGAAGAGCACCGTCACCGAGGGCTTGGTGTGCGTGCGCACACTTGGGTTGTTTTTTGGGTTTTTTTTTTACTTCCGGGTTTCTTTCCCTATTCAGTCTCGAGTATCATGGATTGTGCAGAAACTGACTGCCAGAAACTGAGTTTCTTTTTCAGTGTCTCTCCGTGGTTTATAAGTTACGTTCCAGACCGCTTCACAGCCACCCTCAGTCACCCTCACATCCCACACACACACACACACACTGAAACGCCCCTCCCCACGCCCGCGTCTCCGGCACCCCACAACACCACCGGACCGGTGAGGGAGGGGAGGGGGGGGGGAGAGGCGGGGAGTCCTACTGGGGAGGAACATGCGAAATCAACTGAGCTGAGTGGTCATCTGAACGAAATAATACTTGTGACGCACAATTTGGTGAGTTGTTGACCTGAGAAGTCGACCCTATTCTGTGACATGATTGGTCAGTTGAAGCTGACGTCACACGTAGACGGTCATAGTCAATATTGACAGGGGTGACAGGACTACGGCCAAACAGCAAGAACTGAATTTCTTCTCTGTCTAGTTTCCAGCAAGCTGCCATTCAAAGTTTAAAACAGCACAGTTTCCACAATTTCATTTGCAAAACTAACATATCCGGGGCGGGTTTGGTGTGAAAGCAACCGCCACCTTTTTCAGGGTACACGATCTGATCACCCTGCGTGGAAATAAATGGACTCACCCCATACGGCCGTTGCTCGCGTAAACCATGGACCGTAAATAGAGGTCCGTAGGGTCGCACACTTCAGTGAGCCGTGGTGTCTGAGAGGGTAAGGTGTTACGCCGATCCGGTCTCTAAAATCTTGACCCCCCCCCCCCCCCCCAAAAAAAAAAAAATAAATAAATAAATAAATAAAAATAATAATAATAATAAAATAAATATAATAATAATAATAATAAAATAAATAAATACATAAATAAATAAAACAGATTTAAGTTCTATGTCAAAGAAAGTTAATCATCACGCCATTTATTTTTCAGGTTTTTTTTTGTTTGTTTGTTTTTTTGGTTGTTGTTGGGTTTTTTAACGCTTATCCCTCAAAGTACCAGCAGAGTTGTTTATTGTTGTTTTCGTTGCACGCGCAGTAGAGTTTGTTTTTGACGACAGAAAACCAGGCGAAAAAATCAAACTGCATATCCACTTGCTACCCGGCGTTTTCACTTACTTAGGCCCCTGGCTCCACGTGGAGCATAGGCCATCGACAACCCTTCGCCATCGCACTCTGTTCTGGGCTATTCTTGCCACTCCAGTCCAGTTGGTCCCCTGTTTATATAACTCTGCCTCAGTGTCCCGCCTCCAGCTGTTGCGAGGCCGGCCTCTCTTCCTTTTCCCCTGTGGGTTCCATGTCAGGGCTTGGCGTGTGGTGCTGGATGTTGGCTTCCTGAGGGTGTGTCCAATCCAGCCCCACTTCCTCCGCAGAATTTGCTTGGCCGCTGGTTCCTGCCCTGCTCGCTCCCACAGCTACCCGGCGTTTTTGGTAAATGTTATTAGTGATGACAAAGCAGAATCATAACGGTTTTTGACACCTGTTTTCCTGTGTGTGTGTGGGGGGGGGGGGGGGGCTTATGACACACGGGAGACCAATGTGTGTTCCAGTGTTCGAACAATCATGGAAAACAGTTAAAACCACGCCGTCCGAAAAAAAAAAAAAACCGTTAGGACAAAGGCATGTTCTAGCCGTATGCCACACCAAAAAAAAAAAAAAAAAAAAAAAATCCACGGAAAAACACTATGTTCGCTGTTTGTTCGGAATAAAACCACTACCGTCAGAAATCAGCCTTATACGCTCCCCTATCCAGAAACCATTTTGCAGCAACTTCCATAGGTGAGAAACCGCACTGTTAGCAAGACGACTTAACTAACTCCCAAAGCACCATCACTGACACTAGATAGGACAAATGTAGTACTAAAGCGAGGATATCAAATTCCCAGCGATCCTGTACTTAGTCTTAAAGGAGAGAACATGATACCCGCCTCAGGACAGCTACCATTTAAAGTTAGCTGACTGAAGACTCTTTGCTGCCTGTAGAAAGGGATCAGGCAAATTAAAAAAATGAGTGTTTTTTATTTCCTGTTAGGCTGATGTCGACACACGGGAATAGTATTAGTCCGAACAAACTGCGAACATGGTGTTTTCCCGTGTGTGTGTGTGTGTGTGTGTGTGTGTGTGTGTGTGTGTGTGTGTGTGTGTGTGTGTGTGTGTGTGTGTGTGTGTGTGAGATAGAGAGAGAGAGAGAGAGAGAGAGACTGACTGACTGACTGACTGACTGACTGAAACTTTATATTTCAAGCCGGGATGAGATAATAGACGCACAGGTCTCTCTTACTGTCTGTCCTTGCTACACTAATAAACAAACAAAATGCATCATCATCATTTTCAGCACACACACACACACACACACACACACACACACACACACACACACACACACACACACACACAGGTTTGGGGTTCGTCTTGGAGTCTTGGAACCAGAATTTTTTTTTTCTCGACTAAAATGTAAGAAACAAAGTTGCGGTAAAAAAAATTTTAGATACGTTCCGGTAACCTGAACCACAGCTATTTTCTAATGTCAAACATAAAACTGTTTTTTAATTTTTAAAAAAAATTAGTTTTAAACCCAGTCACTATTGCCGTATTATGTGTCTTCCACCTATGGAACACGACCACGACGGAAAAGATTAATATTTTACTAACGCTGACGTCCTGAAACCTCTGTCACACCTGACGAGTTTGCACGTGTACCAGCGGTTAAAGTACACTTCCAGCCAATTAAATCCGCTCACCTGGGGCACTGCCCAGGGACGCCGTCGCCACGCCTGTCTTTTTTTTCCCTCAACACGCCAGTCAATCGCCGCTGACCGCGCTTTGTGTATTGTCCAGCGCCAGGCCGGCAGGGCAGTCCGCCCGGTGCAGGTCACAGAATACACTTTTTGCTGCTCTCTGGCTCCTACAAATGTGAGGCAGCACAAGTCATTGAAAACAATTTTGCAAACAAAAACCCACAATGGTTCCCAGAAGCAACACAATGTCATGTCCGCAAACTGCATGCCTAAAGTGAAGCTTGGAAAGCGTAATTTACATCCTCTGCCGGTGTGGCGTCCTTCCCCACCCCGTAAACAAAAACTGTGCACTCAGTTATTGTTGTAGAGATCACGAAAAGTCACTACATTTCGATGGAAATTTCTAGACCATCCCAGAACATGCGAGTGCAGTAACGTCAGTAGATTACGTAACCTTGGAAAGATTCCGTACTTGCCAGTATGTTGCAGAATGTTCTAGATCTGACCTGTTAGTATATAAGCAGCACTACACAGCGTTCTGGGTTCTTCCTCTTTCATGAGTTTGTTCTTGCGCATCTTCTGTTAATAAAGTATTGGAGTTGTATCCTGTTGTATCCCGTGTCTTCTCTGCGAGTGCACCGAGAGAGCGACATAGCAGGAGAAAAATACAACAGTTATTCATGCTCTGACACACGCCCACGGATATGGCCAAAACTAGGTCATCCCTTCAAGTCAGCACTCCCATTTTTCTGCACATCAAACATCCGCCTTTTCAACAAAACCAAAAATCTGGGGTCAAATGCTCTTTTAGCAACTCACAAAAACACAGGGAAAGGGGAAAAAATCATTTTGAATAGTGCAGGGCCTTTTACTCCCTTGCCTGCCTCATTTGAATTATGTTCTGTGACCTGCACGCTGTTAGCGTGTGAACAGGAAATCCACTCGGCGAGCGTGCGAGCTCGCTGCAGACACTCAGCGTGTGCAAATGCCTTAAAGGTCTGCAATCTCAGCAAAAAGCCGCAAACATTGCGGGTTTTTTGTTTGTTTGTTTGTTTGTTTTTAAACTCCGACTCATTCGACTGTGCATAATCCAGGCAACTCTGTCACAGTTGCAGAGTTTTCAGCGCTTCGGGGACCCTTATAAAACCAGAGCACGAGTTTGCCGTGACATTATTGGCTTTTGGTCAGTGAAACGAGACACATCGCTACAGTGTCTAGCGGATGTTGAGTGCTGCACGATCTTTCTCGCTCAGTGTCAAAACGCAAACTGAGCTGTGAAATCAGGCTGCCCTTGGCTTTTATTGGGGTTTTAGGGACGCTGAAAACTCTGCAACTGTAATAGAGTTGACTGTGCTTGCACGGTCGACTCTGTAAAAAAAATTTCACACTTCGGAAAGCATTTTTGTTGGGAGCTTAGATCTTTAACAGCACTGGTGGTATGCACTTAGATTTCCAACCACAAATAGGTTACCTGTTGAAACTGTGCGGCCTAGGCAGATTCAAAGCGTTTGCTAACAAAACAAAATTAATGTAACAGCGCCATAGCATTACCAAGGAAACTTACAGAAGAAACGGTCCTTGTAAAAACGAAACAAGTAATGTGGTGACGCTTGTGTTTTGGGTCTGTTGTGAAAAATGAACCTACCAGCTTACTCCTTAGTTTTAGGGCACCCAACGAAACTTGTATTAGTCACTCTGTTGCAGACATTGTCATGTAGCGAAATCGGTCTTACGATTAGTAACGAGTCCAGATTTTTAGCGTATCAATCAACTAGCTCATTTAGCTCTGTGGCTGGGAACTACCACGTACAGACTACAACAGAGGTAGATGACAAGCTTACAACATTTGAGAAAACCAACGCACCGAGAAACACCACGCTTGCATCGGATGTTTTCATTTCAGAGAACACTCCGGTTGCAGAGAATGCTGAAATGTTAGAGAATGGTCGGACTGTAGAAGGCTCCATCACTCCAGGGAATGATTCGTCAGAGAACGGTTCAGTTTCAGGGCTGATGCTGCGTTACGTTTCAGACACAAGAGGTAAGCCTCCAAATTATTTCATCATTTATGCCTGACTTTCTATTTGTGATGGGAGAACAAAAAAAAAAGGGGGGGGGGGTGGAACAAAGTGGTACAGCTACGTTTCAAAAACAAATCATAACCTGGGAGGAACACCACTGGAGCGGGCAAAGAGTTGGGGCAGAAAAAAAAAATCTTCAACCAACAAAATGGGCAGTTTCCAAAAAAAAAAAAAAAAAAAGTTCTGTTGAAGATACTTTTGGGGACGCTTGGTATACACGGGTTACATTTTACAGAGATCATGGCCCGTATGTGATAGTCGAGGTTAGGGCCTTTCCTACCTAGGTCGGCACCTACCCAGAGCGGGTGTGCTATGGGCCCAATGGGGGAGGCTGTTGCCACACAGCCGAGATTCACCCACTTCACGGGTGCGACTTTGGCTACATACCAGAGATGCAAATCTGGAGGAAAACGCTATATATTCCTCTTACACATACCGCTGCAGATGACACCCTAGAAATGCTTTAAAATTCACAAAAAAAATTCACAAAAATCAGGCAGCCATAGACTCATGCGTAGAGGAAATTTAAACAAATTCCAATGTTCCGTTTTTTGGCAATGTTGGCAGCGACCACATACTCCCTCATTCCACGGTCGTCTGCTGGCTCCTGTGCCAGCCGCGCATGAATACAAATAGTCCACAAGCCAGCCTCATTTTTCCCTAATTTTACTATTACCTGGCATGAAACTTGTTTACAAAGCCAACAAAAAGCACCAGATTGCCATTGTTTACTCTGCACACAAATTTTAAAAGGGGCAAAGATTTTCTACTATATTTAGCCGAATTCTTACTACATACCCCGGAAGCTAATACCGGTGTGTAGCCTGTAAATTGGGGGGGGGGGTGCTTCCCTTGGTATGACACGTCTTACGATGTGGATGATTACACGGTCGGCACCGCAGGTGCCGTAGTTCCCAGGCCTGGTTAATGCCAGGATATTTATGACAGGAAGCGTGGAATGCGGCCCTGTCCCGCAGTCCCAAACCACACGAACCTCCATTGCATCATCTTACCATCATCCTCATCTCCATCATCATGCAATTGCCCCAGCTTTCGAGCCCTCCGTGGATTCCATCCATGACCTGGGAGGAACACCACTGGAACTGGCAAAGAGTTGGGGCAACAGCAAAAAACAAAAAACAAACCAAAAATAAACCCATATACGCCGGCCACAGTCGTCACACTTGTTTCAGGGGTTTTTTTTTTTACCCCAGTGACTAAATCTGATGCACAAATTAAGTTTAAGTTTTCCACACGCTGCTGTGTGTCTGCCATACGTATTGAGACTTTCAACTTCAAGCTTAAAACAATTAATGAAACAATTAATGTAGAGGCTGGTTGTTGCAAAACGCTTTAAACTTCAAGCGTTTTGCAACAACCAGCGTCCACATTCATTTTCTCGATTGCAGGTTACATCTGGACCCCAAAACTCAACCTACCAAGCGGCGGGGTGGCGTATCCACCCGGAATGGACAGTTGGGTTCGAGTGAATACACCCGAGGACAGCGTGGTCGTCATAACTGCTCTGGACATGGACGTCGCCGATGAGGATGAGGACCACTGGTGCAGGGGTGGAGACAAACTAGAGCTGTACGCTGGAGGGAAGTCACTGGAGCACATAAAACATATTCTCTGTGGTGACAGTCACTACGATACGATACTACTGGCCGGCATCGTGCATGCCCATTTCGTAAGCGACCACGTGACGACCGAGAACGCTGGCTTCAGACTGGTTTTCTCGTTGATCCGAGTGTCCGATTTCCTACAGATGTTGCCAAGCGGCCGTCTGAACTGTTCAGTGGAAGTCTGGGAAGACTTCCGGGAGCATTTCCCGTGCAACTTTGTCCAGAACTGCGAAGGAGGCGAAGACGAAGTGGACTGTCCGTACACCAGCGAGAAGTGTGGACTCGGCTTTGTCACAGCAGGCGGGAAATGTTTCCGAGTTCTTGTTAGGGACCGCCTGTCCTTTGAGGAAGCGGTGGTGGAGTGTGGCCGTTTGGGATCCGTGCCAGCTGCCCTGAAGACGCGAGAGGAATGGGACGATATTCTGACCTACCTTGACTCCGTTGCGTTTAACAGTTTGTTCGATCGGATCATCATCGGACTGTCAGGAGCTCTTTCAACATTCCCAGACATGTAAGCATATAATTAAAGATTTCCATCTCTCACATTACTAACGCTCAGTTGGTTTAGTTCGCCCGTTAGGGGGTGCAAATGTATGCCAGTCATGCGCAGGAGGGGTAAATAAACTCTAGTCGTCCACTAACGGGGGCGTGGCGTCCAATTGTCCATCATCGTCGTCATCATCATCATCATCATAAAAGAGTGATCGCGAATCTATGTCTAGAGAGAGTGAGAGAGCGGGGGAGGGAGGGCCTAGAGAACAGGGACCAACTTGTTAGAAAGGGCAGATTATCCTTGTCAGATGGGCGGATGAACAGCTTGTGTTTCTCGAAGCATGATTGTGTATGTGTGTTTTGTACATCTGTTCTTGTCCCATCACCATAGGAAGGGAAATTCTGACATTCTTTTGGTGTGTGCGTGTGTGTGTGTGGGGGGGGGGGGGGGGGAAGCCGTGCGCTATGCCAATTGTCCATCATCATCATCATTATCATCATCATAAAAAAGTGATCGCTGATCCATGTCTATTTTGCAGATACCGGAATTCATGGCAGTGGTCTGACGACACTATCTACTATTACAGGCATGTGGACGGCTTTGCGCTTCAGTTAGAAGGTTTGTGTGTCTACTTGACCCGAGGCGGCAGGGATGACATCGGAAACGAACACAATCTGACTTTTACGCGGTACAGCCTACGTCACTCTGTTTGCGGAGAGGCGCAGGGTTCCCCCCGAGCAACCACCTACGTCATTTGTCAAAATGACATGTCGGGCGACGCAAGCGTGAGCGCAACGCCCGAGCAGACTTCTCCCACAATACACCTCTCAATCCCGACAGACCGTGCTCGTCACGTGACGCTCGTGAGATGTCCAGCCAGTCACATGACTCATGAGTTCCTGGCTTGCGACGAGAGCAGTGACTGCTTAACGGAGAGAGACGTTTCCTCTGGTACGGGGTTCACCTGTCCCTTAGATCCGATGACGTCAGTTCCGCCGGTGTTTGAATGTGATGACGAGGCTGAGAGCGTGCCCTACACGTTTGTTTGTGACTTCCGGTCCGACTGCGGGGACGAGAGTGACGAGAATTTCTGCGTGCTTCCGCCGTGCGATCCGGTGTTAGAGTTTGACTGTGGGAACAAACAGGTATGTAATAATATTGTCATCATCATCATCATCATTTTTAGCAACTTGTATGTAGTTTTAGAGGTTTATATTTTTTGTTTTGCCGCAACAACCCGCAAAAAAAAAAGGCCAGTGTCTCTCAAATAACAGTTTGAGCCACGCTCGCAGAACTGCGCGATCGGCGCTCAACTCTGTACACGCCGAAAAGCGAGATCGGTGTCGAGAGTGTTTTGGAGTGAAAGCTTTGCTTGGAACCGGCCCCCGTAGTGTAGTGGTTGGCACTTCGGACCATGGACCAGGAGACACGGGTTCGAGTCCCAGCCGAGGCAAGCGGGATTTTTCCTACCTAGATCGGCTCCTACCCAGAGCTGCTGTGCTATGGGCCCAGTGGGGAGGCTGTTGCCACACAGCCGAGATTCAGCCACTTCACGGGTGCGACTTTGGGGGTGCTTCCCTTGGCATAACACGTCTTATGATGTGGATGATTACACGGCCGGTACCGCAGGTTCCGTAGTTCCCAGGCCTGGCTAACGCCGGGATATTTATGACAGGAAGCGTGGAATGCGGCCCTGTCCCGCAGTCCCGAACCACACGGACCTGCATAGCATGATCTTACCATCATCCTCATCGCCATCATCATGCATAAAAATTTCCCCAGCTTTCGAGCCCTCCTTGGATTCCACCCATGACCTGGGAGGAACACCTCTGGATCTGGCAAAAGAGTTGTGGCAGCAAAAAAAAACAAAAAACAAAAAAAAAACACACAAAAAAACTTTGCTTGGTAGAACAAAACGGTGATTGGGGGAGAGGGGGCTGGGTAGTCGTTCAGTTGCATGTAGCAGTTGACTCTGGAGTAGGTAGCAGTGAAAACCCCGATAGAACCGAATGTACGTTTCACAGGCTTTTGTAGCGTTCTTAATTGACAGATTTTCTTGTCCGTGTTTATTAATCTGAATAAATCACTTTGCGCGTTTCCAGTGTGTGCCTGGGATCAGTACTGTGATGGAGTGAATCACTGCCTCAATCAAGCTGATGAGTTGGTGTGTTCTCCAGGCGTACATGGCTACATTTCAACTTCTTACAGGCTGAAGCGTAACCTTCCTCCTCCGGCCATCCTCAACATTGAGGGGCCGGGATATTTTACAACCGAACCTCTGGAAAACTTGACCGCGTGCCCGGAGACTCACTACCAGTGTCCGAAGAACGGGTACTGCATGCCCGTGTTTACCAGGTGTAACGGGGTCTACGACTGCTCAGGAAAAGAGGATGAGCTGGGATGTGAAAGCTACACGTGTCCTGGCTTCTACCGTTGCTTGAGTTCTAGAATCTGTGTGCACGTGAGTCATCTGTGCGATGGGATGAGCCAGTGTCCTCGGGACGATGATGAGCTCCTGTGTGGGATCACTTGTCCCCAAAACTGCACGTGCTATGGCTTGGCTTTCTACTGCAGCAGTACCTTTCCTTTTCGGCTGTACCTTCAGCTAAGATATCTGGACGCTTCAGGCTCTAGCATAACACCAGAAGACGTCACCAACAACACGAAGCTGGTTTTCTTGAGGCTGGCGAATTGTAACGTCACAACGTTGGGTAACTTTGGTCTGCCGAACCTGCGCATTTTGGATCTCAGCGACAACTTCCTGACATCCGTAGCCGGTATCCAAAAGGGTACCCTCTCGAATCTGCGAGTTCTGATTCTGGTCAGGAATCCGCTTTCCCTCGTTCACGACCCAAAGAGCGTTCTCGAGGTGTTCCCGTCACTGACTAAGCTTGACCTGTCCGAGAACGTTATTCCGATCGTAGACACAGCTGTCTTTACCTGGTTCCCCAACTTACAAATTCTCAATATGTCTCAAAGTGATGTCAGGCAAGTCCTTGGAGACGGCTTCGGGTCGCTAAAACATCTACAAGTGTTGGATATGAGTGCTTGTCCCGTCAAAGAGTTCGCTCGGAGCATCTTCCAGGGTCTTGAGGAGCTGGAGGTTATCTACGCCGATAATTACAAACTTTGCTGTCCAGCCAGTCTGCCTCGGGGCTTCAACGTCCAAAACTGCCACGCTCCACTGGACGAGATTTCTACCTGCGATGCCTTGCTACGGTCTGACACCTATCGGGTCCTGTTGGTTCTCTTTTCTGTATTCGCTCTGTTTGGTAACGTCGGCTGCTTTGTGTTTAGAACCATCTTCGACAAAACAGCTAGGAACACCGGTTTCGGGGTGCTTGTGACCCACCTCTGCGTGTCCGACTTTTTGATGGGCGTGTACTTGGCCTTGATTGGCGTGGCCGACAGATTGTACCAAGAGACTTATCTGTGGATGGAGTCGTTGTGGAGGAACAGTGCAGCCTGCAAGGCGGCTGGGTTCCTCTCCCTGCTCTCCAGCGAGGTGTCGGCCTTCATTATCTGCCTGATCACTCTCGACCGCTTCCTGGTGTTCCGATTTCCCTTCGCGAATGTAAACTTTCGAGCATGGTCTGCGCATCTGGCTTGCGGCGTCGCTTGGGCGGTCGGCCTGGTCCTCGCAGTGATGCCGCTGCTGCCTGTGACGTCACACTGGCAGTTCTACAGCCAGACCGGCATTTGCATCCCTCTGCCCATCACCAGGGAAAGCTTCGCGGGGCACAACTACTCCTTCGGCGTCATCATCGCCCTCAACTTCGTTCTGTTCATGCTGATCGTCATTGGGCAGGCCTTCATCTTCTGGTCCGTGCAAAGGAACAGCATGTCGGAGGTCTGCTCCACCAAGAAATCCAACGACCTGACCATCGCCCGACGCCTGATCACCATCGCTATGTCCGACTTTCTCTGCTGGTTCCCCATCGGTCTCCTAGGAGTCCTGGCTTCCTTCGGGGTTCCCATTCCGAGCGAAGTCAACGTTGCTATGGCCATCGTCGCTCTGCCGATCAACTCCGCGCTCAACCCATTTCTCTACACGCTGAACGTGATACTGGAACGGAGGCGGAGGGCTAATGAAGCAAGACTGAAGGAGCTCTTCGTCAAGAACCTGAAGACCCAGGCAAGGAACGACGCAGCCGAGGGAGCCGAGGAAGAGCTGTACACTGAAGAGGAGAGCGTTGAGTTGCTGAAGATCTGGCTTGCTGAGGAGTTGCTGACTGTGGAGCAGATCAGGCGTCGTTTGCAAGATGGGGAGAATCGTGATGCTTGTTTTTCGTTTACGGATGAACATTGACCAGCCGTTTTGGATGTTGTTTACTGAGCAGAGCACGCGTTGTTGGATGGAAAGAAACAATTTGCTGTTGTGTTGCTTGCACAGGGACATTGATTCACCCTTTACAGGGTTTACAGGGGGAAAATGAAGAAAATGGCATATGAAAGTGTTCTTGTTAAATAAAATGTCAACGCAATTGTGTAAGTATGTACTGTCCCTTAATTCAAAGCAAAGCCGTAGCCGTGCTGGTGATGGTAGCGGTATGAAAATAATTCTACCTTTGGGAAAGCAGTCGGGTAGATTCAGGTAAGTTGTTATATCACACACACACACACACACACACACACACACACACACACACACACACACACACACACACACACAATCTCTGATAGCGCTGTGGACATGGGAAACAAAATCAGCGATATCCCCTTTTACCATTTAATTTACCATTTACCGAAAAGGTCTGGACACGAGAGACAAAATGAACGACAACCCTCGTTGCCTTTACGGACAGAACACTGCGCGGCGACCACACTGATCGCTTTAGCAGTGCGACAACAGTCGTAGAATTTGAAAGTTCGACCGCTTGCGCAAAGTATAAACAACACTGTATCGCATTAAGATCTGCACTCTTCTTGATTATTAGTACGGCTCTTAATGCGATGCAATGTTGTCTACACTTTGCGTGAGTGCTCGAACATTCAAATTTCACGACTGTTGTTACCCTACCGGAACGCTCAGTGTGGTCGCGGCGTGACCGAGTACTTTTCTGCTGGCCCAGTGCCAGCGTTACGGACGCTATCACTGTCTACGTGTCTGAGTGGTGTGATGATAGATACCACCAAAACAGCTCAGAACGATCTGTGAGCATGAAGATTGTAGCATTGTCCCCTTTGAGTATATTTAATCCAGTTACTAGCGAAACTATTTAGTTGGTTAGTTGTTTGAAAGTACCACTACAACACGCCAGTAGTTTCCAAGTCAGTTTCAAGTTCTACCCCATACCCACTTCGACAAACTAAATGAGTGCATACGCGCAGTCACAAGCACAAATGTTCCAAAACGGAAGTTTTCTCTATGAAACTTAGTAATGATAGCAATAGCGCGTTTCTCCTAAGGAGCAGGGGAGACAAGAGCCCCGGTAAGATAGGTTCCCTCCCCGAACTGACTGTCAAAGAAGGCCTTCAGCCAAACGCGCTGTCCAGCCTCAAGGTGCAGCGATGCCTGCATGGAGCTGTGACTTCCGTCGGTCAGAAATAGGTCCTTGTCGTCCATCATCAAGTAGACCCTCTGAGCACCCTCCCCCATGCGCGTGGGCAAGATGGTGGCCCCGAAGACGTACTCTCCGGCGACAGGGGCAGAGAACCAGCCTGTCAGGTTGGAGTAGCCTCCCCCTTGATTATTGAGGACCTCGTCCAGGATGATGGTTGGCGCAGCGGGACGAATGTAGCCGGATTTTTCGCTCAGCCTGGCGTAGAAGCTGACAGGCTTGGCCAGAGATTCTGGGGAGAGAAAGTAGACAGAGTCAGTCAACAAACCTGACGACAAGATGCCACAGCTCCAGCGTCACCAACATACCACCATTTTTCGTTTACGAACTGGACACCGCAGACTGCTCACCTACCTGTACCGCCTTGGGCTGACACATTCACCGAACTATGCGAAACAGTCCCTCAGACCCCGAAGCACATTTTGCCTTTTCCAAGAAACAAGGACACAGCTTTGGCCGAATGGAGCAACGCTAATAGAGAAACTCTGGGGCACCAAAACGGAACTCCTCAGTAAAGACCACCGAATTTATCAAAACTACCAACCTCATCATATGAGGCAAAGTCAAGTACTCTCAATGCTCGGGTCGTGAGTTCGTGGCTGCGGTCAAATATTTGTGGTGGCCTTTTTCTCGTAACCCCGTCTTCGATATCACCCTTAGGTGGTGGAAAAGGACGTTAAACTCCCAAACACCCACCCATCCACCCGCAGAGTCCAGTACCTATTTTCGCACACATTCATAATGCCATTCAATCTGTTTTTCTCTCTCGCTCCAGCTGACCCAAACCAGCAGATAAATGAAAAGGTACGACTTACGTAACCGATACTAAAAATGTGCGGGCTCTGCCAATGAATCAATCAAACAATCAGAACTAAATTCTGTCGTTCTTTATCTGGATATTCTGTTCGCGGCTTCATCCTACCTAGATTTCATTCACAACAACAACAACAACAACAACAACAACAACAACGACAACAACAACAGACGAACAAACGAACAACAAACAAATAAAAAACACAAATCGCAAAAAAAAAAAACCTACGCAACAGTTCGTGCACATTCTAATGCAATATTTTAATGGCAATGGCTTCAATATACAGACACCCATAGTGTATTGTATTTTTTGCAGAAAGAACCCTATTTTAACACCTTTGATTTTTACTGGAAGACAAGACGGCAAGTACTTACGTAACCGAGACGCAACATCTGCGACTTGAGCGTCAACTTGGGACACATCGCTGAAGATTCGTGTGTCCGTGTTCCTCAGTGTCTGGATGCTGGCTTGTAGCTGTCGCTCTGCCTCCTTCAGAGCGGTGACGTCATTAGTCAGTCCGCCAGTAGAAGAGGTCAGGGACTGCGTGTTGGTCTGCAAAAGTGACGTCACTCGGTCGAAATCCAACATCCGGGCTCTGATCTCGGAGATGTTTTTGGCTGCCAAGGTAAGTTGTCCGGCGGTTGTGTTTTTGAAGGCGTTGGAAAGAGACATGTCACCTTGTAAATCGACCACCTGCTTGGTCAAGGCGTCTATAGTCGTGTTGTGTGCTTCTTCAGAACTGACCAGAATATCGTGCAGAGCTAGCACGCTGGTCTCCAGGGTGGTAATGCTGTCCTGCTGGTTCTGCTTGCCGAGTATGCCTTGAGACAGATTCCCGCTCATCTCAGAACTGCGAGCTTCAAGTTGAGAAACCTTCGTCTCTAAGTCGGCGTTCCGAACGGACAGGTCCGCCACCTGTTGCTGCAGAGCCTCGTTGTGGGCGTGAAGGTCGTTGACCTTGTTGTTGAGCGCCTGGACGGTGGCAGCGAGCCCCGTCATCTGTTGGGACAGGTGCTCCGCCAGGACCTCCATGTCAGACGGTACAGGGTCAGAACGAGGTTTGCGGACGTGAGCCGGGTGCTTCGCCATGGAAACGAGGGTTTGATTCAGCAAGATGAGCACGACAACAGTACTGAATGTCGAGTGCGTAAAAGACGCCATGATCTGCTTCAAGTACAAGATAATATACCTTTGTACACGAGAGCCAAACCACGCCAAACACTGTGTTGTGTCTACCGTTTGATGTGTCACCTGAGGCGGAATAGGTACGTGTGTACTGTGTACTTACACGATACGATACGACTTAGACTGGTAAACCAATTCTGATAACCCATACCCTTGTTCGTTTGATAAAAGAAACCAGCCTGTCTTATTAGGCCAGCAAACCTGGTTTGTCTTGCTCGTTGGGAAGCCGGGATAGCCGAATGGTAGAGCGTTGGACTCTCTATGCTCGGGTAGTGAGTTCGAATCCCGGCTGGGGCCAAATATTTCTAGTGGCTTTTTCTCTCGCAGCCCCGTCTTTGATATCACCCGTACGTGGTGGAAAAGGACGTTAAACTTCCAAACACCACCCATGTCTTGCTGGTAAAGCCGAAAGACAGAATCGTGGAAAGCTATAACGTTCTCTGTGCAAATAAAAATATAATATAAAGTGAAACGCAGATTAATAGGGTGTGTTGATAGGCTCATCTTAATGCCATAATTTTTTTTTTATTTCATTAGGTTGGGAAGGAGTGGATTGGATCGATGTTGTATATTTGTGTGTGTGTGTGTGTGTGTGAGAGAGAGAGAGAGAGAGAGAGAGACAGACAGACAGACAGACAGACAAACAGACAGATGGGTGGGTGTTTAGGAGCCTTTTCCACCACCTACGGGTGATATCAGTCAAAGACGGGGCAACGAGAAAAAGACCAGTACAAATATTTGGCCCCAGCCGGGATTCGAACTCACGGCCCGAGCACTGGGAGTCCAACACTCTACCATTCGGCTATCCCGGCTCCCCGAGAGAGAGAGAGAGAGAGAGAGAGAGAGAGAGAGAGAGAGGGGTTGTCAATGTGTGGGTGATGCAGATATTCACTACTATCGTGTAGCACTGATACTCAAACGTACACACTTGTGAGGTGACTATTATGTCCTGGTATCTAACTGCACTTCGTGGTGTTGAGTTTGTATCTTATCAGAGAATACAGTCATACAGGTGTGTGTGTGTGTGTGTGTGTGTGTGTGTGTGTGTGTGTGTGTGTGTGTGTGTGTGCTCTCGCGGTTTTCCTGTAGAGCGGTCCCTGTAGGGTGCAGACTTGTGTACCCTCGCTGTCCTAGCTTGAGGACGAGAAATTTAACATTGTACTTGCCCTGCTCACAGCAGATAAACCGCTACAGTTCACATTGACGTACGAGTAATGGCGAACTTCTACATGCCACTTACCGCAGCGATGGCATTTTTCATGCTATTGTTGCTGCAGTTACTGGCTTTCTCCAGGGCAACGCATCCGGGTAGTCACCGCTGGCCTCGATCCGACCAAGGTCCATCCCAGAACGAGGCTGTGGTGGAGCACCTGCTTCAGCAGCTTACGGAAACCAAGGCCCAGATGGAGGCGCTCAGTAACAAGGTCAACGACCTTCAAACTCACACCGAGGCTGCGCAAAAGTTGCTGGCAGACCTGTCTACCCAGAACACCGCACTAGAGACCAAACTCAACCTTTGCGAAACGCAAAATCATGCTCTTGAACAGACGGTCGACGAACAGAACAGCACAATGGTTGTCATGGCAAGTGAAATTGTCAGTCTGCAGAATGTCATGTCGGTTTTTCAAAATACCCAGGCTAGCACTACCGGTCAGCTCACTGCTGCAATCCAGAACATTTCAACGGTCAGCGGCAAGATGACGGAACTGGACCGTTTGACGTCGCAGCTGGAAGTGATGACGCAATCGTTTGTAGCTACTGGGGCAGATCTGACCAGCGAGATCACACAGATGAAGGCCAAAGACGAAAAGATTGAGAACCACGTGACACGCCTGGAAGAATCAGAGGGAAGCATTGCCAGGAACTCGTCTGAGATGGGGGCTAGGATCACACAAGTTGAGTCAAAACTGCGTGAGTAAACTCCATACCGCTTTGTCAGTTTCTCTCATTGGGCTTTTTTGTATTATTAATAATAATAAAATTATAATAATGAGGAGGATTTATTTGGCTCCTAACCTCCTACTGGAGCTCTCCTCTTCATCTCCTCTTTTTCTTCTTCCTTAAATTAACAGTATGCGAGTTAAATCTGATGGAAAGGGAAAATGCCACTTTTGAAACCCTAAGGCTGTTTGCCGAATAAAGTGACTGATGCTCCGTAGGGGAATAGAGACCGTTTCCGTAACAAATGCGGCTTATAGTATTTGCGAAAATAGTCTCAGTTTTGGGGAAACGCGCATTGTTAGGATTTAGCTTTTTGTACTCTCGCCTGTCTGATCTTCAATTTTTCATATTATCAGTTACAGTAAAGTCAATATTCAGATTTATGAGAGAACCGAGACGATCATTTTCGAATGAAACGCGGCAAAGAGATATGGCAAAGAGTCCGATGCTAAATTGCCGAGATGCGTTCATAAATATTTATAAGCTGACTTATCCTCTTCAATCCTGCAGT
>JACVVK020000213.1:305000-345000 GCA_018292915.2 Batillaria attramentaria | reverse complement strand
TCTTGGAGAGGTGGTCCACATTCGTCTGACCTCTACCCTTCGACCTGTCCAGCTTGGGTGACCCTGCCAGGAGCATGTGCTCCTGCTGGCATAGTTCTCTGGGTCATTAAGGTACACAAGCCACTACCCCACGACAAGGGTTGGACCATGTAGGGAAATGTGCTTGGGGCACTGACAAACTTAGTTCGGGTAACTTGACATAACAGGAGAGGGGCAACATGACTGTAGCTGGGCCAGCTTTGGAAATCATGACTGATATCACCACTGCCGGAGTTGCCACTGAGGCATGCACTAAGTGAGACCGTCACCGTCAGTCATAACCTTCCAACACCACTGTCACTTTTTGTGTTTCTGTTTGTTGTTGTTGTTGTTGTTGTTGGTGGTGGTGGTGGTGGTGGCCGGTGATGTTTGTGTGTGTGTGTGTGTGTGTGTGTGTGTGTGTGTGTGTGTGTGACGGTGTGTGTGTGTGTGTGTCAGTGTGTGTGTGTGTGTGTGTGTGTGTGTGTGTGTGTGTGTGTGTGTGTGTGTGTGTGTGTTTAAACATAGGCGGTGTATATACGGTTTTAGTATCATAATGCCGGCTGCGTAACTGATGTCAGTACTACACGCGGCTGGCGGGCAGGGTTCGTTTGACGTGCTTTCAATAAAACCGGGCACACATATCGTTCAGTTTTGATACTGGTCCGCTCCTGGCATTGGCATGCGGCGATCCAACAGTTTCATAAGCCGGGCCGAGTTGGTATTGTGACAGGGACGACCTGACAACAGCTTTTGACGAGTTGTTGGGCCGAGATTGGAATAGGCCGAGTTGACCTGACACTGCAGGCATAAACATGGCTGACACGTCGCAAGTTCGGCCGGTGAATCAACGTGTTATTCGCGATAGACTGTCTCTTTGGGAGGCAAAGACAAATCCCATCGCTCCCCTCACTTCGAAACAGAAAGATGCACTCATTGAGCTTACAGCAATCGCTTCAGAGAGGCCTATGCCGCCAGAGGTTAGAGCACCCTCTCTCTCTCTCTCGTCTCGTCTATCTCCCTCTCTCTCTGTGGCACTGTGCAGGGCACGCTACTTAGGGGAGAATGCAGTTCTACTCCTGCGTCTGCTTAAATTTACTTGTGTTATGACCGCATCCACTTTTTCCTACAGTTGCCAGAAGATGACACACCCCTCCTTCCTGTGCGACAAGCTCCACAGCCGTCAGGGCAAACACAGGAGGATTCCATGGAAGCATTGATACAACAGTCGTTGCCAGGCGGACAGAAGATAGAAAATGCACAACAGGTAATGAATAAAATGATTAAAATCAAGGACACTCTGTTATCAGTTGTTTATCACCAGTTTTCATTTTTTTTTTTTTGTACACTTACATAATTACATAAATAAATTTATGTATACTAGCTGTCATGTAGTGTTTGAAAATTTATTGTTAATCTGTTTGCGTTTCAGTTCTTCTCCTGGTTCTCCCAGCTTGAGGATTCAGTGGAACATGGAGAGGAAGAACAGTACAGGTAGTCTAGATACATTCACTTGTCCACACCCCTCTCTCCTCCTTTTTTTTAACTCTCAAACTCTCGCCATTAAACAGTTTTTGTACCTCACTGTCATGTGAACACTATTGTCTATAAATTTACTATTGGTCGATATTATTTAACCAATGTGCCTGCAGAACACAGAGCCGCAACATGTTTCCTTCATCCTGGCTTTTCTGTAATGGGCGCGTCAGTGTAAAGATTTTCAAGCTGTTAGGGAAACCTGGATATTTATGACAGGACCTGTGGAGATGCCCTGTCACATAGTCACTTCCAAACCACGTGGACCGCCATAGCATCATACCATCCTCCTCATCATCACCATGCATTTATAATAAAAATTTCCCCAGCTTCGGAGCCCTCCGTGGATTCCACCCATGACCTGGGAGGTATACCACTAGAGGAGTAGAGCAGGTGAAGAGATGGGGCCGCGCCAAAAAAAAAAGAAAAAAAAAAGGAAGATATGCATGGCAAAACAAGCAAACAAACAGAATTAGTTTTGGGGCATATTTTCTGTTTCCTACAGGCCATATCTGGAGTCGCTACGTGCATATCAGACGCAGTGTGACACAGTTCTGGAGGAGGTGACTCAGTGCGTGGATTTCTTGAGGCAGCTACATCAGCAGTACATCAATGTTTCGACCAAAACAAACGCCTTGCACGGCGAGTGCGAACATCTCTTGGCTGAACAGGTGAGGAAGAGAATGTTGTGTTAGTAGCACGTGTGTGTGTGTGTGTGTGTGTGTGTGTGTGTGAACTAGAATGGAACAAACGCCTTGCACGAGTGCGAACATCTCTTGGCTGAGCAGGTGTGGAAGAAAATGTTACATTAGTAGTACGTGTGTGTGTGTGTATGTGTGTGAACTAGAATGGAACAAAGAAATGCCTTGCACGACGAGTGTGAACATCTCTTGGCTGAACCGGTGAGGGGGAGAGGTGGGTGGGTGGGTGTTTGGGGGTTTAACGTCCTTTTCCACCACATACGGATGATATCATCAAAGACGGGGCAACGATGAAAAAGCCAGCACAAATATTTGGCCCCAGCCGGGATACGAACTCACGTCCCGAGCATTAGAAGTCCAACGCTCTACCATTCGGCCACCTTGGCTCCCCAGGTGAGGAGGAGAATGTTATTTTAGTAGTACTAGACTTGTGTGTCTCTGTGTGTGTGTATGTGTGTGTGTATGTGTGTGTGTGTGTGTGTGTGTGCGTGTGTGTGTGTGTGAACTAGAATGGAACGCTCTGAAATTTGTTCTTGTGATTTTCACTGTTTCAGACACGTCTGATGAACACAGCAGAAGGGATCAGTAATAAGCTGTCATACTTCAATGAATTGGACACCATTACCACAGTGAGTGCTTGCAGATGAACCTTGTACCGTGACATTATCTGTGAAATTACCACATTCTTCCTGTTCAGAGTATTAACCTGCATGGTGGGGTTTTTGGTGGTCTAGTGGTTAAGAGACTTTGCTACCAGTGTGAGAGGTCAGGGGTGAAGAATTTCCTTCTCGTACATGACACCATTCATTTGGGCAAATTGTGGGGGATTTCTCTGGGTACTCAAGCTTCCTCCCCCTCTGCTTTGGAAATGTTCAGCCCAGAAAGCATAAAACCTAAATAGCTGAGCTGATCCTTCATTATTTCATTATTATAGTACATGTACTAGTCGTATACTCTTTTGTCCTGAATAATAGTACGGGTGTGAATAATAGTACGGGGTGGCATTTTCAGTGAAAATTAATAATAGTACGGGTTTGAATAATAGTACGGGGTGGCATTTTCAGTGAAAATTAATAATAGTACGGGCTTGAATAATAGTACGGGGTGGCATTTTCAGACGGCTTTTCAGCATCCATGTTTTCGCGGATTTTCATAAACGAATCGTGATTGGCTTAGAACCGGCCAAACCCACTGACTGTGGCCAATCGCAGAACACGTTGCTCTGACGCATGGCTGCGCGTGCCCGCTTGTTGTGATGCCGATCGGTTGATAAACAGCGCACAAAAAGGTACGATTTGGCTTCTCATTTTCGAACAGCAAAAAAAGAAAGCGTACGGGTTTGAATAGGCGTACGGGCGGCGCAAAAAAGCCAAAATTTAATAAGCGTACGGACTTAAATAAGCGCGTACGGGCGGCGCAAATTGCCCGAAAAAAATACGCGTACGTGGACGCTTATTCGGGACAAGAGAGTAGTAGTAATAGTATACTTACACATGTATACAGTATAATTTACTTGGGTGTTTGCTTTGAAACACAAGCGTTTGAACGCTTGCAGTACACTGTTTCACAGTCATCCACAGGAACAGTTGGCAGCTGGTGCTTGTATTTTCTGATCCTTATTTTGACCGTTGTTGTTTTTTGTTTTTTTTTTACAGAAACTGTCCCGTGAAACTCTGTCAGTTACAAATGAGTCATTTGTGCCAATGCTGTCTCGCATGGATGAGTGCATCCACTATCTGCGTGTCAATGTAAGTGAATACTTTACTGTAAAATTGAATCATGAAATTGTGAATGCTGCTTGTTACTTTTGTTAGTGTGTGTATTTTAATACAGGGTTCGTACAGGTCGTGGAATTCTGGAAAAGTCATGGTATTTGAAAATAGCTTTTCCAGGCCTGGAAAAGTTATGGAATTATCTCAAGAGTCATGAAGTCATGGAGTTGCAGAATTTTATAGAAGCCAATTTGAGTGAGACAATGAGACGGTCAGCTTGGTGATTCCTCACTCGACTGTTCGCCAAAAATACCAACGAACTGCGTTCCCATACAGCTAATGGCTAACTCTGAACATTGGTCTTGCTGACTGCAATAACTTGGATAAGCTCAAAATTTCTACCCTCGCGTGTTTCAGTATGAAAGAGCGCGAGGAAGTTGTCACGGACAACAGGAGAGTTGGCCTCGAACAGTCATGGAAAAAGTCGTGAATTTTTGAGACTGTGAACCTGTATGGACCCTGTAATAATAGAGACTTATAAGTAGAACTTAAATGGAATGGAACTGTATTTCACCAAGGAGTGAGGCAGACATACATTTCTTCCATTTTGTCCATGACAGCCACTACAAATGCAACATTTAGAGGAATATCTTATACTTTCTTTATGTTATCATTAATTCTTTCGTTCGTTTGTGTTGTCGGTTCATCCATTGCTTTTGCTTTGTCTTCGTCAAGCACTGTTCACTTTGAAATTGTCATTGTGGATCATTGATTAAACCCTACATGGTCCACCCCTTGTCGTGGGGTAGTGGCTTGTGTACCTCAATGACCCAGAGAACTATGCCAGCAGGAGCACATGCTCCTGGCAGGGTCACCCAAGCTGGACAGGTCAAAGGGTAGAGGTCAGACGAATGTGGACCACCTCTCCAAGAGGCTAAACGGGTTTGCGTAGGGTTAACAGCCCTACCTGTAAAAAACACTAAGTTACAAAAGCATCGACAACAACAAACCGAGACATTCACCTGGGCGAGGAAGGGTCTCCATCCCGGAGACCTATGACGCATTGCAGTGAAAGCCGAAAGGAAGCTGCAAGGCCGACCCCCCTTCTAACACCCAGGACCACAACGAGAGTAGCCACATGGAACATCAGGACAATGTATGAAGTAGGAAGGACCATACAAGTAGCAAGAGAGATGAAGAACTACAAGATAGGAGTACTGGGACTGAGTGAGACAAGGTGGCTACAGACAGGACAGCTGAGATTTTCATCGGGAGAGCAATTGCTGTACTCTGGACACACAGAGGATGGAGCCCCCCACACTGAGGGCGTGGCCCTGATGCTGGCACCGGAGGCACAGCGGGCACTCATCGGCTGGGAACCTGTCAACTCCCGCATCATCACAGCCAAATTCATCACCAAGAAAAAAGACATCAAGCTGAACATCATCCAGTGCTACGCTCCCACCAATGATGCGGAAGAGGAGAAAAAAGATGACTTCTACCAACAACTGCAGACAGTGATAGATAGAGGAGGAGCCAAGGACATGACCATACTGATGGGAGACTTCAACGCCAAGATTGGATCAGACAACACAGGCTACGAGGACACCATGGGAACACACGGACTGGGACAGATGAACGAAAATGGCGAGCGCTTTGCAAACTTTTGTGCCCTGAACCAGCTAGTGATAGGAGGCAGCATCTTCCCACACAAGCGCATCCACAAGGCCACATGGAGATCGCCGGACCATGTCACGGAGAACCAGATTGATCACATCTGCATCAGCCGGAAGTTCAGGAGATCATGGCAGGATGTGCGTGTGATGAGGGGTGCCGATGTATCATCAGACCACCACCTTCTTGCAACAACATTGAGACTTCGGCTTAAGAGGCACACCAACGCCAACAACACACGGACCAGGTACAACGTTGGACTACTCAGGAACACAGAGACACAAGCAGCATTCCGGATCAGCCTTTCCAACAGGTTCCAGCCACTGCAAGACCTGATAGAAGACAGTGAAATGGACATCGAGACACACTGGGAACACAGCAAGAAACTTTGGCACGACACATGTGAAGAGGTCCTTGGCAAGAGAAAGACCCAACATAAGGAATGGATCTCTGCTGATACCATCCAGAAGCTGGAAGTTAGGAAAGAGAAGAAAGCTGCACTGAACACGAGCCGAACAAGAAGAGCTAAGGCAAAGGCACAAGAGGAATACACAGCAGCTGACAGAGAAGTGAAGAGGAGCACCAGGAAGGACAAGAGGGACTACATCGACAACCTGGCCAGTCAAGCAGAGGAAGCAGCCCGACAAGGGAATCTAAAAGACCTGTACCAGGTGACCAAGAAGCTCGCGGGAAAATTCCAGCAGACAGACAAACCAGTGAAGGACAAGAACGGGCACCCACTGACAACAACTGAGGAACAGCTGAAGCGATGGGCAGAACACTTCAGGGAGCTGTTAAATCGCCCCATCCCTGAAACACCACCAGACATCCCACCAGCAGAGACAGAACTACCCATCAACTGCGACAAGCCCTCTAAGGCGGAGATCAGGAAAGCCATCATGACACTGAGAAATGGGAAAGCTGCAGGGCCGGACGAGATACCAGCAGAAGCCATCAAAGCAGACACAGAGACAGCCGTCAACATGCTGCACAGCCTATTCAGCAAGATCTGGGAGAAGGAAGAGGTGCCAGCCCAGTGGAAAGAAGGGATCGTCATCAAGCTGCCAAAGAAAGGGGACCTCAGGGACTGCAGCAACTACCGAGGGATCATGCTCCTGTCAGTGCCAGGCAAGGTTCTCAACAGAATTCTACTGGAGAGGATGAGAGAGGCAGTCGACCCCATGCTCCGAGACCAGCAGGCAGGCTTTCGCAGGAACAGGTCCTGCGCTGACCAGATTGCCAGCCTACGCATCATTGTGGAGCAGTCACTGGAGTGGAACTCCCCTCTCTACATCAACTTCATAGACTATGAGAAGGCTTTCGACAGTGTAGACAGAGAGGCACTGTGGAAGCTGTTAAGGCACTATGGAGTTCCTGGGAAGATCATCTCCTTGATCCAGTGCACCTACCAAGACATGAGCTGCAGGATTGCCCATGCTGGCCAGTTGTCAGAAAGCTTCGAGGTGAAGACCGGAGTCCGCCAGGGATGCCTGTTGTCCCCGTTTCTCTTCCTCCTGGTCATCGACTGGATCATGAAGACCACTACAGCAGGCAGGAAAAACGGGATACAGTGGACACTCTGGACGCAGCTGGATGACCTCGACTTCGCGGACGACCTGGCGCTCCTGTCTCACAGCCACAGCCAGATGCAGGACAAGACTACGCGCCTGGAAGCCACATCAGCCGGAACAGGGCTCAAGATCAACAGGAAGAAAACCGAGCTGATGAAGATCAACACCACTGCCAACACACCAGTCACAGTCGGTGGAGAGCCCATCAGGGAGGTGGAGTCTTTTGTCTACCTGGGGAGTGTGGTTGATGGACAGGGAGGCACAGACCGAGACGTCACAGCCAGAATCGGCAAGGCAAGGGCAGGAATGGTCATGCTGAAGAACGTCTGGGCATCCAAAGTTGTCAGCATAAGAACCAAACTTCGCATCTTCAACTCCAACGTGAAGTCAGTTCTGCTCTACGGATGCGAAACATGGAGGACAACGAAGACGATGCAGCAGAAGATCCAGACATTTCTCAACACCTGTCTGAGGCGCATCTTCAACATCCGATGGCCAGAGAAGATCCGGAATGAAGAGCTGTGGGAGCGAGCGGGGCAGGAACCAGTGGCCAAGCAGATCCTGCGGAGGAAGTGGGGCTGGATTGGACACACCCTCAGGAAGCCAGCATCCAGCACCACACACCAAGCCCTGACATGGAACCCGCAGGGGAAAAGGAAGAGAGGCCGGCCTCGCAACAGCTGGAGGCGGGACACTGAGGCAGAGCTATGTAAGCAGGGTACCAACTGGACTGGAGTGGCAAGACTGGCCCAGAACAGAGTGCGATGGCGAAGGGTTGTCGATGGCCTATGCTCCACATGGAGCCAAGGGCCTAAGTAAGTAAGTAATCATTGATTAAACGACGTGAAATCACAAAGAGTGGTACTCATTTATGACAGTTTCAAAGTGAACAGTGCCTGAAGAAGACAAAACAAAAGCAATGGATGAACCGACAACACAAAGGAACGAAAGAATTAATGATAACATAAAGAAAGTATCAGATATTCCTCTAACATTGTTTGGTTTGTCCTGTATTATTTGTTTGTTTTCTCTTGACAGCCACGATACAAAGAGTCGGAGATCTACTTGGCACGATTCAGCCAGTGTTTGGCCCGTGCACTGAATCATATCAAGACGTACGTCACCAATATCCTTACAAACGCAACATTGCAAGTCCAGCCAAAAAAGGTAAATTTATACCCAAGTCGTGTTTTTTTTTAAATTTTGATGTTGTTGTTGGTTTTTTTTTTTTTTTTTTTGGGGGGGGGGGGGGGGGGGCTTTTTTGTTTTTGTTTTTTTAGGGGGGTGATGGGGGTGGGGTCATATAGGTGTTTTGTTGGGTTTGTTTTTTTGTTTCTTTGTTCGTTTAGGCTCTGCAATAATTCGTTTATTGGTAATTTAGTGAGTTCTGGTTTGTTTTGTTTTTTCTTGTTCAGAGTTTTCTTCCTGTGGGGGGAGGGTAGCAAGGGTGGTAGTTGACTTGGTTGTGTGTGTGTGTGTGTGTGCGTGTATTTTACCTGTAATGATTTCCTGTCTCATTTCTTCCAAAGGATGCACCAAGCATGTCTGACAACGCCTTCACGCTGTTCTACGGCAAGTTTCGCGCCAATGCCCCGCGCGTCAAACCTCTCACAGAACAGCTGGAACTGCGTCTGGACAAAGGGCCTGAGTAAGTGACGGTATTTCAGTGTTCATTCTCCTGTCAGTGTAGAGTGGTCAATAGTAACTGGTATTGGACCTTGCCAGGAACCCGTAGTAACTGTTGCTAGGGCCCACAACCAGTGCTGCTTTCTTCTGTTGTGTTGACATTTTGCTCCTGAGCTGTCAGTATCGCAAGCGTATGTGATAAAAAGTGTTCACGACAAAGACTATGTTTATGGGCTGGCTGTACACAAGTGGATGGCCAATGGTTTTTGTGTGAGAGCTTGTGGGACTTTGGAAGTTGAACTGCTGTGATTCTGTGAAGCATACCCTTAGTCAGAGCTTAAAATCTTTTCCGTCTTTGGCTGAACGTTTTCCTCCCTCCAAAATGTGTGTTTCCTCCTCCGAAGTACTTAGAGTCATGCCAAATGCATTGAATTGCACAGATTTTAGTGTTATTCTAACACCCACCCACCCATCCCCCCCCCCCCCCCCCCAAAAAAAAAAAAAAAAAAAAAATGTTGCCTCCTCTGATCTACCGGTATTTAAATTCAATTCAATTCAATAATTCTTTATTGTCCTTAAGGGGAGGCAATTTAGTTGCGGCGTAAAAACAGACAACAACCACATATACAATGTAACATGTCACAATAGTTAAATATGTAATATTACAACAGTCGCACACGAACACACACGCATGCCCGCACCCGCGCGCGCGCACACACACACACACACACACACACACACACACACACACATGCATGCAAAATGCATCAAATTGCATCAAATGGCACAGGTTTTAGTCTTATGTTTTAAAACAAAAAATATCCAGGGGGAGTATGCCTCCGACACCCCTAGCACAACATTTCTGCAGACGCGCAGTCATGGCTTTGCCACTTTGTCACTAAATGCTACACACTTTTCGTCCTTTTGGTCCATGGACCATTTTACCCTGCTTAGTAACTGAACAAACAAAACGCTGCCGGTAATGCAAGTACCGAAAACGCAGGTGTGACTGACATGTAATCAATTTGGGGCGGTCGGTGGTCTAGTGGTTAAGAGACTTGTCACCAATGCGAGAGGTCAGGGGTTCGAGTCCCACTCGGGGCAAAAAATTTTTCCTTCTCATATGTGGCACCGTTCATTCGGGTCGATCGTCGGGGGTTCTCTCCGGGTACTCCGGCTTCCTCCCCCTCTGCTTTGGAGATGTTCAGCCCACCAAATTTGAAAAAATAAATGCAATTCTAAATTCCGAAATTCAAATAGCTGAGCTGACCCTTCGCAGCACGTGATTGTAATGTGTTTATGTCCAGTGTGTGAGAGAATGCGTGTGATTCACGTGAGCGTGCGTGATGGGTTCAGTTCGCGGCGCTTTGAGCCGATTCGTGAAATTGGGTAAAGCGCCTATACAATACTCATTATTATTATTATTATTGTAACCGTTTCTGTGATTGTAATTGTTGTCCTGGGTCTGTATGTAAAACTCGAGGTTAGTTTAACCCACGGCTATGGGCCTCGCCCAGACTAGGACAAAAGAAACCCCAAAACCCCTTGAGCTAGTTTACTTTGAGGTTAGACTCTAACCCAGGGCTAAACTCCCGAACCTCGACTTTTACATGCGGGCCGTGAACTTGACTGAAACAAGTCCAGTGTTGACTGATGTTGACAGGTATAAGCAAGTGCTCGGTGACCTTCACGCCTGCTACTTCGCCCAGCGCGAGCTGCTGCTTACGCCCAGCATCACCACCACTATCTCAGACCTGGCCAAAAAGCATGCCCGAGACCATTGTGCTCTGGTAATCATGACTACATTTTAGAAGTATGGACTACATAGAACATTGGCAGTCCCACCATTATGGCATGCAGTGCATTTTTGTTATATTACATTTTTCTTCTGTCAAAAGTTTGCTGAAAAGCTGTATTTGCACCCCAGGGTATTTTGTTGATTCAGCTACTGTGTTAAGTAGGGGTGTGGTTGTGACTCTGTGTGTGTGTGTGTGTGTGTGTGTGTGTGTGTGTGTGTGTGTGTGTGTGGTTCAATTAAGTCACATCTTTTAGTTTTCCTTTAACAGATGCGGAGCGGCTGTGCCTTCATGGCCCATGTGTGTGAGGACGAGTATCAGCTGTTCTCCAACTTCTTCTCTAAATCAACACCAGGCCTGGAGTGAGTACATTAGCCTACTCAGTATTCAGTACATTAGACTTTTCAGAACTACTGCTGTAAATAAGTGGACATTTTGTTGGACTGGACTGGGGAGTGGATGGGTGGCTGTTTTCGATTTGACATCTTCACAGGGCTTAAAATTTTCCACCTATTGGTGAATTTCTGCCTTTGGCTAAAAATTTTCCTCAGGGCCAGGTGGGTAGGTGGGTGAATGTTTGGGAGTTTGACATCCATTTCCACCACATATGGGTAATATCAGCGACGGGGCAACGAGAAAAAAGCCAGCACAAATATTTGACCCCAGCCGGGATTCGAACTCACGTCAGGGGTAGGTGTGAATTGTGCGTCGTCTTGTGTTTTCAGTGCCATGTTGGAGCGACTGTGCACACACTTGTACGACGTCTTGCGGCCACTTATCATCCACATTCAGCACCTGGAGACGCTGGCCGAGCTGTGCGGAATCCTGAAAATTGAGATGATGGAGGAACATGTATCACAAAATCGTGAGTGTTGTGGTCCATGTCGTTTGGCGCTCGTGTCAGTTGTCAGGGTCAGTACTGTTTAAGGAGAACTGGAAAAGTCAGGGAAGTTTCGCAGGCTGTTTCCCCTCACCAGAAATGCTGAGATGCAAACCATCCAGACAGAAGGCAGACAATTTTCCTCCAAAACGTGTTTCGTCCTCTGAAGCGCTTAAAATCATGCCAAAATGCACCAGACTGCACAGATTTTAGTTGTACGCGTATGTTTTTTGTGTTGTTTTTTTTCCTCTAGATTGCAAAGCAGACGCGCCCTTGTAGCTTTGCCACTAAATGCTGCACGTTTTCTCCTTTTGAATCCATGGCCATTTTAAGCCGTGATCAACCCAGCAGGCAGGCTCTGGTGAATCACATGCACTCTCTCACACAGTGTATTTTTTTGTCCTGTTGCAGCACAAGAGCTTGGTGCGTTTGAAGCCATCTGTCGCCAGATGCTGCAAGACGTTCAGGAGCGACTGGTGTACAGGACGTACATCTACATCCGCACTGACATCCTGCAGTACAACGCCGCCCCTGGTGATCTCGCCTACCCGGAGAAGTTAGAAATGATGGAGGTAAAACACAGTCGGCTATGAATTCCTGCCTTGGTATCTTGATCTGTAGTACTGCACTTTGAATGACCTGTACTTCACAGTAGCCCATTTTTTTTTTTTTTTTTTACTACTTTATTGGCCCTTCTGGGAAATTCAGGCTGCTTCCCCCAGGGGAAGCGCGTCGCCGCGGTGCAGCGCCACCCAATAACTATCTTTTTTATTTTTTTCAACAATTTTGCTGGGGGAGGAAAGCCGGATAACCCGGAGAGAAACCCCCAATGAGCAGCCCGGAAGCCAGGAAAAACCGGTACCACATATCACAAGCTCGACCTGGGCTCGAACCCACACTTCATTGCCATGACATTGGTGACGGCCGTTCAGTAGAGCAGCGGCTAAATCCGACGCGCTACCTATTAGACCACCGCTCACCCCCACATGATCTGAGTATTAGAAGAGGGAAAAGACACTGCAGACTAAAAGTAAAACCATATATTTCCCAGTTTTGATGGAAATATGTTTTGGCAACAGTGTTGTCAGTGCTGCCTTATAATGGCAAATGACAGTAAGTCTGTGATGTTTCTTTAAGGGAAAAGGGGTGATTTCATGATAAAAGACATTGACGTAGTGGCATTTTTCCGTAAATAACATCACTGGACTTATTGTGTTTTGCTATTGCGTGTACATGGCAGAATTCTGAACACTTGCAGTCTTCTGATACTGTACTTGTGAAAGTTTATGATGGCCTCTGCATACAGAACCACTTTCTAATACATGCTCAGCTGTCAATAACCTCCATTTTGCCATCCGGAAATGTTCACCCATGCACAGAGTCATCAAACTAAGAGATTTGTTTTTGACATTTTTACCAGAGTATTGCAGAAAGTTTGAAGAAAGGTAAACGTCACCTGACGCATTCGCGCACCTCCTCGAACGCATCGAGTACCAGTGCCGAGGTTGCACAGCTGACCTCAGAGGTTCTGCCTGCATCTGCAACTGACGCTGCTGGAGCAACAGCACCGAACGATGGAGCAGCTGTGGCTGGCGGTGGGGCAGCCGTTAGCGTGGACGCCCAGCTTACAGATGTGCCACTTGATCGCAGTCAGTATTATAGAGAATAAACTGATGCATTTTAGGTGTTTTTATTTCTTTTCTAAATTTCAGATATGTGTGCATGAAACTTTGTCTGCTTGTGTGATTTTATTTCTTTTAAAACAGGAATTTTTTTTATTCTTTTTTTTTTTTCAACAGAGGTATGTTAGCTACATCTTAACTCTTTGACGACGGAGCGCAATTTCTGACACACGATTTCCTATAGGAAATCGTGTGTCAGAAATTGCGCTCCATCCTCAAAGAGTTAACTTTACTGTTTATTTTCTTCACAGGTATTGATGAGCCTGTCAGCAACATGCCGATGTCTCCAGCAGATCTGCACGGAATGTGGTATCCCACTGTCCGCCGTACACTGGTCACTCTGTCCAAACTGTATCGCTGTATCGATGTGAGTTCTTGTTATGCTTTCTGCCATAGTATTTTACTTTTGCCATGGAAGGTGGTTATTCTCTAAGAGCCAGTTGAAAATCAAGAAGTTTACATCACTTTGATCAATATGTGCGTGTGTGTGTGTGTGTGTGTGTGTGTGTGTGTGTGTGTGTGTGTGTGTGTGTTTCGTTTCGTTTAGTTTATCAGCTTGTAGTTACTTTGTAACTGTACAATTTTAGTAGGTGACATCTTGGTCTCCATCTCCATCTCTTGCTTCCATCTCCATAGATTGTTGCTGAATTTGTAAGATTACTCTTTTTTTTCTTCTTTTTTTTTCTTTTCTTTTTTTTTTTTTGGGGGGGGGGGGGGTGAAAATTCTGATATGATTCCTGCATCTACACCGTCATGCACAGGCAAACTTTGATAAGGACATATCACTTCATTGATTATACACACACTTTTGGATGCAGTTGTTGTCAGGGTGATGCCAAAGATTCCTTATCATGTATTCATGTATGGTGCCTTCCTGTTGGTGATTGTAGAAAACAACATTCCAAGGACTGTCCCAAGAGGCACTTCAAGCTTGTGTGGAGTCTCTGAAAAATGCTTGTGACGGTATCACAAAACGCAAGGTTTGTGAATGATTAAAAGTCAATGAAATATTTATATTGACAGATTTGAATTGTCTTTTCTGTGTTGTTTAGTCATTTTGGTTCCCTTGTCATGCGTTTTGCCTCAGGTATTTGATACAACAGCTGTATCATTTCTATTGTCATGCATAAAAGGCGATGTGTTTTTATAAGCTATTACCATTTAACATTAGAGTCCCCAAGCCCGTCAACATGTTGCTTGCACTGTTATTTTTTCTTCTTTTTTTTTTTTTTTTTTTTTGCGTCTGCATAGGGGGCTCTGGATGGGCAACTCTTCCTCATCAAGCACTTGCTGATTCTGCGTGAGCAGATCGCGCCATTCCAGGCGGACTTCTCAATCAGAGAAACACACCTCGACTTCAGCAAAATCAAAGGTGAGATTGCCGATGATTTGCCTGAACCTAAAATCCATCATAATTATTTAATCCACTGAAAGAAAGTGCATGCACATCTTGGAATGATTAAAAATTTATATGTCAGTGCATCAGTGTCCATTGACTCATGTTGCAAGCTGTAGTTTCTTTTGATGTGTGCTAATTGTGTAAGTTTTTGAGTGTCCGCACTGAATGGTGGTTGCATTTTCTGCGCCGTTCTTTCTTTCAAGCACTGAATTTGAATGATGTCACATGGTTTCCCCCTCCGCCAGTGTTGACTGTTCAGCATAGTGTGTGATAGGTAGTGGTGTCTTTCGAGCTTGGCTGATAGTTTCACAGTTGTGTCATAGTGAGATTCTGGGAGTCTGTCATTTTGTGTGTTGGATCCTCACTGCATTTGAGAAGCTGAGAACATTCACAGAATGGTCCTGTTTCCTGCATGCACTGAATGGGTCAGCGACTTTTGCATGTTAGTGAGAATGTTAGTACGACGTCCTGAGTAGTTCCAGCCGTGCATGATTAGTCTGGTCCTGTGATGTCTGCTTTGCTCACTTTAGTTAGTAATTAAATTGTGAATTAAGTAGATAGTGAATGTGTGCATCCTGCCAGTATGGGAGCATTTTGTTGTTGTGAATGTCCTGAAGGGTTTCATTGTGCACTATTCTGTAAATGCGCAGACACAGGAGATCTCAGCATGCATGGGCTCCAGAGTCCAAAATTGGGGGAATCCATATAAACTAAGACAGGGAACTATTCTACCATCGAGCACAGTAAAGACCTAAGTAGCTTTAAAATTCAAACGAGATATTTGTTCAGATTTTATAAATTGCTTGGTAGTAGGTGTTGGGGTGGGGGGGGGGGGTCTCAAATTTCTTGGAGGAATGCTGTTTCACAGGGTGATATTGCAGTCTGTGCTGTTTGTACCCTACTGTTTGTGAGGACCATACTATGTCTGTGTTAGTGTGTCAGGTGGTACAGGGTGGTCCTCCAAAGACAGAATTAAAAAGCGTGTACTGTAATCTTGGGTACCAGGTACCAGTCTTTGCTGCTTAGGGTGTCTACAATGAGCAGATCTTTGTTAATCTGTTGTCTTGCATGTTTTGTGTTTGAGATGCATCTTCCTCGGAGCATCGTCTTTAATTTACAACAGTGCATGTTGCAGCACTTCAAAAGCATGTGGCAATACAAATTTAACGAATATTAACCCTGGTCTTGCTGATTTGATTTATCATATGCCGAGAAAAAAAAACAACACCATAGAGGTAGCCCGAAATACAATGTATACCGTTCTCAGGCTGACCAGGGTTAATATGGAAAATATTCATAATGTAGCTGTGTGGCAGTGTCTGTGTTGCTTTCACCTAACAAGCGTGGAAGTTGTCAGCCTGACAATTTTTTCACCAAGTCCTTTCCCTTCCCGTTCCTGCTTGCACGCACTTTTTGCCGAATCACCAGTAATTAAAAAAGTTGTTGATGTAGTAAGTACTGATGAGGATTCCTTAACTGTCTCCGCAGTTGGTCAATATTTTGTGTAGAAACTTTAGCAGTAGTTGCTTTTTTTGGACTAGCAAAAGTAGCGTGACTGTCGCAGTGTGCTTGGTGATGCATCTCTCCTCCTGTTTGTTTTGTTGTTTTATGAGCTGAAGTCCTCAGAATACTCAAATGCATGAGATTCTTTGGCATGCTGATGTTTGTTGGTTCCTGTCAGCAAGTTTGCTAATCTGAAAAGAAAAACTGAGTCTGACAAGTGAATAGTCACACTCTGTGTTTTGCAAGTCAGCAACCAAATTTACCAGACTTGGTTGAGATGCATCACTTTATCCATATCAGTTTCTTTTCACAGTATCTGTAGGTTTGTTTTTTTAAAGGATCATTATTTTTATTTGCCATTCCCACAGTAGCGTTTTTTGTGTTTGTTTGGTTTGTTTTGTTTTTCCCCGTTGAGTCTAGTTCTTTTAAATTGCTGATACATGTAGTTAAATTACAAGTAGTATCCCTCTTTATTTGATTAGATCTAGCTGTGTAGCATTAAAAACAATTGTGATGCAGGAAATAACGTTAATGCCTGATAGGACTGTGAATCTGTAATAACTATGCTCCTGCTTACTGTTCTGTGACTAGTGATTTTGTTTGTCTTTGCGGGGGGCTAGCGCACCTGTGTGGAAAGATGATGAATCAGTTTGTGATCTTGTAGCTGTACCCGTGATCACAACCTTTCCTTGCCTACCTCTTGCTTATTGCACACTGTTTCTGCAGAAATGGCAAAGTCACACTCAGGGCTTGGTCTCAACGGTATTTTCGGTAAGAGTTCCACCCTTTCCTTCTTGTTGTGGTCCATCGTTGTTGGGTTGGCAAATGTATCTAGATCTAGGTCGGGGTGATCGCCAGTGTAGATGGTACCTAGTTGTGTGTTATCAAATTCTTTCAGTATTCTTTTTGCCACATTTATCGGTTGATTCGTGTTCACGGATCAGTTAGATCAGTCCTCAGTACATTACATGCAGGGCTTCAAATGGTCCACCTTGGCGGATTTCCACCTTTGGCTGGAAACGTTCATTCCACCAAAAAGTTCTTCCTCTGCTAAAGCACTGAAGATCATGCCAAAAATGCACCAGATTGCCAAATTGGATTTTTTTATTTTTAAAAGAGGTGTCTGGAGACACACCTGCTTAGCAGAAGCACGCTTGTCTCTTTGCCACTTCGTCAGTAAATCACTGACTATCACACATACTTTGAATTCCTTCTTTTGAATCATTGGACTATTTTAAGCCCTGTTGTATAAACTATTGAAAAGGTGGTTAGGTTGTGGTAAAAAATAAAAATACATGTATAATAATAGAACATTTATATGGTGCCTAACCTGACAAATCAAATAAATTTGTATTATCCCGAATGGGGAATTCGGTCGTGGTGGACATAAAACGAACTAGCAGACAATACGACCATGCAACATAAAAAGGATAAAACACAGACTAATGTATAACACACTTAAAAATAGATAAAGATTTTTATGAAGTATCACCTAAATTACTTCTTAGTAGGTGCCTTACAAGCATGAAAAACGTTACAGTATATGAACGTATGGCAGCCATACTGATGCTGCACAACTTTCACCGTACACTCACTCTCTCTCTCTCTCTCTCTCTCTCACACACACACACACACACACACACACACACACACACAGAGTGATCGGACAGAGTGGCAGGACAGAGTGGCACAGCCTGTGAAAGGGTAAAGGGACATGTCTTGTAGGAAGGACCGTTTGGTAGGACTGTTCCTGACTGGAGAAAGGAGCCGATTCCAAATAATGGGGGCCTGAATGTGCTGGTTAATATGAAACAGATTGATATGTACACTACAGTAGTTTTGGTGAACTTGGTACTGTATGTGTGGTGGCGTATGTTTTCATTCGGCTTTTCTTCAAGAATTTAGTCTCTAGCTGGGGGCGTTGTTCTTGTACATTCACAGACCTGCCTACACTACACACTGACCATAGAAAACTAAGTAATTTTGGGCTTACTACGCATCTACGCATTTAATTGCGCCACTACACATTTTTTTTTTCTCCTAAATTTACCTAATTTAGTGGTTAGCGTTTCGTCAAATCCTATCTGAACTTTTGCTCGCGCTGATCCAGCTTTTTGAACGAGCCTCATTCAAAGTTTAACGATGCATAAATACCCGGTAGAAAGAAATTTGGCTTAAAAAAAAAACAAAAACATACTGAGATACTATGGTAGTACACTGTAACCAGTCGAATCAAACAAGCCAAAGAATAGAATAGTTGATTTGTAGCTTAAGCAACAAGCTGGCACATTTTGGTTGGGATACGTTAGAACTACCCATTTGGCCAGGAAACTACTCGTTTGGTTTTTGGCACTACTCATGTCATGTTTTGTGGGTAGGCAGGTCTGCGTTCAGGACAATTTTTTTTTTTTTTGCATGTGGAACAGCTGTTGAATGTGGCTCTCGCTCTGAGGTTGTTGGCAATATCTGTCCTGAACTAGACACCTGTGTTTTTACTGTTATAGAGAACTATGCATATGTTTAGTCAGTTCAGTAGGTGTGGTTACATGTACAATGTAGATTCTGTCATGGTTGAGTGTTTGTTGCGGTAACTTAGTCCTGCATCCTCGTCCCGCTCCGCTCTATCTCTCGTACACACAAACACACATTCTCTCTCTCTCTCTAAACAAAATTCTACAAAGCTGAGAACGCTTACAAGCAATACACGTGTCTTTGGATTGGGTTGAAGATGGGTAATTCCTATGGAGCCTAATTTGTGATTGCATTCTTGTTTTTCTCATTTTGCTCCAGCGAGAAGGTCTGTGTTGGTTCAACACTGTCAGCTCTTGCCGTTAATATTTCAACATTTAGCGAGAGAGTTGCTTTGTACAAGCATTATGCCTTGCCAGTGTGGTTACCTTTCACAATTTACATTTGCACATTTTTCTCATTTCCAGATAACATTGTTAGTTCGTTCTTCTTGGGCTGTCTGGGCACTTACTAACATCCTGTATATATATATATAATATATATATATATATATATTACTTTGCCATGTTACTTTGTGCTGTGTATACTTGTGTACCCACCATGGGACAGGGAGAAAAGTCTGATTCTGCTTCTTTTTTTTTCTTCTTTTTTTATAATTCGAATCTGTTGATGGGGTGATGTCTTTGGAGGATCGGAGTCTTAGTTAGTACGCAGGTGAAATATACAGATACTTTTGAAGAAGGCTGTTCTTTTAGTGTGCACACACAGGAGGCTAATTCTGTCACTGGATACATTACTGTTGGACTTGACCGACCAAAAGTTACCAGCAGGCAGTGTTTGCGACAGGTAATTTCGACAGGTGTGTGTTTGTGGAACAAAAAACACCACTTGCTTACAGTCTTCTTTCTTTTTTTTTTTAACCCGCCATAGTTCTTTGCTGTGTGTGTGTGACAGCTCTTTTATGAAATTTCACACCTAACATTTAGAATGCTTTATGATTTTTTAGTGTACGGGTCTCAGAAATACTAACGACACCCAACAAAAAAACAAAAAAACAACAACAAAGGAAGGAAAAGTCCTTTACCTCTGTTCATGCACCATCGTGGAAGAAGTTTGTTTTGTGTGTCTGTGCAGATGCTGCGTACGGTCTCCTCCAGAAGAAATCTCAGCTTTTCGCACTCAACAGCAACAATGCACTGCTTCAGTTTGTGATTGAGGTTTGTATACGTGGTGGAGATAGACAGAAACTAACCATGAGACCCTCAGTGGTAAATGGAAGTCTTACCCAGAACAGTTCCAGAGTGAGCGGTCAGTGGTCCAGTGGTTTAGGACTTGGTTACCAATGCGAGGGGTCAGGTTTGAGTCCCACTCAGGGCAAAGACTTTTTCGTTCTCTCACGTGACACCAATCTTTCAGGCTGATCGTATGGGGTTCTCTCCGGGTACTCTGGCTTCCTACGCCTCTGCTTTGGAAACGTTCAGCCCACAAAATTTGAAAATAAGTGCAATTTTAAATTCTGAAACTTAAATTGCTAAGCTGACCCGTCGCACCACGTGATTGTAATGTGTTCAAGCTTCATGCCGTGAGCGTGCGTGTGGGGTTCAGCTCACGGCGCTTTGAACCAATTAAAGAAATTGGGTAAAGCAACCACACAATACTTAGTTATTGTTACTATTATTATTAATGGGAAATTGCTTCCATCATTGAGTACTTTCACTGTCATTATGCACCAGTGCATTTAATAATAATAATAATGAGTATTGCATAGGTGCTTTTACCCAATTTCATGAATCTGCTCAGAGCACCGCGAACTGAACCCAACACGCACGCTCACATGAATCACACGCATTCTCTCACACACTGGACATAAACACATTACAATCACGTGGTGCGAAGGGTCAGCTCAGCTATTTGAATTTCAGAATTTAGAATTGCATTTATTTTTTAAATTTGGTGGACTGAACATTTCCAAAGCAGAAGGGGATGAAGCCGGAGTACCCGGAGAGAACCCCCGACGATGGGCCTGAATGTACGGTGCCACATACGAGAAAGAAATTTCTTTGCCCCGAGTGGGACTCGAACCCCTGACCTCTCGCATTGGTGACAAGTCTATTAGCCACTAGACCACCGACCGCCCCATAGACCACTGACCGCCCTGTTTTCCTTATACTGAAACACCAGGGACTATGCCTTCTAAAAACAGACAATATACAGCATACACTTTTAAGTGACCTCGTACCTGCCTACTGCGCTGCGAGCAGCTTATTATGCAGGTAACAGGCAGATGTGTGGCTCTGTCTTACAGGCATTATTTTCAAAACTTCTGAATCCGAGCAGCAGCAGGAAAATGTCTGCCATTTTGACTGACCTGGTGAATAAGACCTGTCTTTTTTAAGTTCGCGTCTTCTGTTTGCAGGGTACGCCGCAAGTGACGGAAATGTTCATCGACTCAAAACGAGATGTCGACCAACAGCTGAAGACAACATGCGAGGATTTCATCAGTCATGTGACCCAGCAGTTCACGGCTCCTTTGCAGACTTTCCTCTCAAGGGTGAGCACTGGTTTTTTTTTTTTCTTAACTGGTATCCCAGAGTATGTGTAGTTTACTTTAGTTTTAGTTTTGAACAAAAATGGACCAGTAGTTGGATGGAGTACTTTCATCTTTTTTTGTGTGTTCTTTTCTCTTTTTCCTTCTTTTTTTTAGGTGAAAAGTTTTGGAGACTGCTATTCTGATTTTTTGTTGCGGTCTGTACGGCCTGACGTAGAAGTCTATTGTGACCTTTTGCTTCACAGGCAAATGTTGTTGTGACCATGAAGAAAGATGACGGGACCCAGCGTGTTGTGTTACGCACCCAGCCCTTTGCCACGCCAGAGAAAGTGCATGATGTTGCCATGGAAACCTACCGGAACATCAAGACTCGCCTGGCTGGAGTTCAGCGGAGCATGTCGCTGTACCTAGCCAACCGTGACACTGAAGCTATCCTGTTCAGACCCATCAAGGTCAGTTTTAGCTGATGGCTATTTAGTACTTCAGTTTGTTATTGTTGTTTTCGTTGGTGTTTGTTTGTTGTTATTGGTTTGGTTTGTTGTTGTTGGGTGATTTGTTGGGGTGTTTTTTTTTGTTGTTGTTTTGTTTGTTTGGGGGGGGGGGGGTTGTTTGTTTTTTTGTGGGGGAAGGGGGGGGGGGAATCACAGTGTCTTTTTATACTATTTTATTTAGCTTAAAATTTTTGCAAGCAGCATTGCACAAAATATTTTAGATGACACATAGGAAGTTATCAAAGATTTTCATATACTTGTAGAGACAAAGATTGAGGCACTTTCAAGCTCATGACAAAACCAACCACTTCCTCTTGTCCAGGTGAACGTTCAGCAGTGCTACGGCAAACTGTCTCAGCTTCTGCTGGATCACTACACCGAGGAGGATCGACTGATTGTCGCCTGCCCCAGCTCCGAGCAAATCAACTTGCTTCTCGCTCCCACTTCCCTTCGCCAGAGTCTGTCTTGAAGTTGAACTGCGCTCACCTCGTCACGTGCAGCTGTGCAGAAAAATGTGTGCTCGGGTTCTGGAGAGCTGGATAAAATCTCCCATCTAAACTCTCTTACAGGAAGACTAAGTTGATAAGCATTTGCAGCCATGTGCATGAAAGCGTGTCTCTTGATGTGGTGCACTGCTTGGCATAACACGCTGTGATATATATATATTCATGGGCATGCATCTGCGCGAATGCAGAAAATGCTGCACTGACGTTATATCATGTGTTCTGTCTTGTGATGAATTTGACAGTTGACCAAACTTTCAGATCTTCAACAGTGATTTTCTGTGAATTCTCCCTCCCCCCCCCCCCCCCCCCCCTTTCCTGCCAGAGCTGATGCAGTTGACTTTGTAAGATGTACCTAATGTTTCAGCACAGATTTGTTATTGCTGTTAATTTGATTGCCTGAAATAGAAAGTACAGATAATACTTATGGTGATGCCTGTGATACATGTGTGTGTGTGAGAGACTGAGAGAGAGGGAGAGAGAGCATCCATTTTTGGTTAGCGTATGTGTTCTTGTGGAAACAAAGCAAGTCGGGGGGTGTGTATATGAGGTTTCATCAGTTCATAATTAATATTTATTGCTTGGGACCATGTTTCACATATCGGTTACATTGTGGGCTGTATTGAACTTACTGAATAAAAAGGCAGATAACAGTTTTGTTCAAGTTTTGTTATTTTATTAATTTGAAAAAAAAAACAAAAAAACATGAAAAATACCATCATGAAATTCTGACGCAAGTGGATTTTGAGAACAGCACAGGATGACATGTTACATTTCTCCTGTGCTGTTCTCAAAATGGACGCGTTAAACCTTTGCCATGACACTGACAATGTATACAGGTAGGTGGTACTAGCAACACACACTGTGCATTCAAGTAAAAAAAAGAACATTATGCACTGGTAAACCTGTCCTGCTTTACATATATTTCAGTCATGTTCCTCGCAGAAAGAACACAAGCACAAGCTTTCTTTCTTCAGTCATGTGCGTGTCAATATGTGACCTAAAGTCATGTCTTCACATACAACACAGACAATCCCGCAATCCATAACAAGATCACACAAAAGCACTGCAAACACAAACGACAAGGCTCCAAGGGTCAAGACCATTACTTGAACCACAGTCAACTTCTCTGCCTTATTATTATACAGCACAAACTTGAAAACCCATGGCAGCTGTACAGAACAAGAGACAAAAAAACCTCTGCTGACAGATAACTGTGATAATTGTGAACGTGTATGAACAGTATTCAACTATCACAGGCAGAAAATGATGGGGACACATCAAACTACGTCTATAACTGGAAGTTCAGCGCTGTTCATTTCAACCACACCATACAGTCTGCACCGAAAACCGAAAACCACACACACACACACACACACACACACACACACACACACACACTACCACACATTCACATTTTTTCCACGCTACAACCAAACAGGTACATGTTACTGCATCTCATGTGCACACATTGACAATCACTCAGAGCATTTGATTTTTCTCAATTCTGACATGCACATAATTACCGGGAAATGTCAGCTGTAGGGAAGACAATTATCTGCTCACACTATTGTGACTTTTGTTGAACTAGATCAAGTGTAAGACCAAGACCCCAGAACCAAGCAAATCTTACTTAGAGCTCGCAGAGAATAGGCGCAAATAAATATTCATTATTATTATTATTATTATTAATTTATAACTGAGTTTATAATATCCATACATGCATGTAATACTTTCAGAATCATGAAAGACAACTTTCGAAAACACAGTAAAACATCTCTCGAGCTGTGGGTATGTTAAACACAAGTGGAACGACGAATCCAAAAAACGCATAATTGCGTTCTTGAACATACAAGTGTCTAAGAGTCTAAAATACCCAAGAATTGTAACTAGAGTGAACGCTAACATGCCAAAAAGGCAAACTACAAAATAAGCTGTGGAGACATAAACAGCTGTGTCCACATGACAAGCAGTGAACAGAAGACAGAGAATGCAGATGGAGTTTGTCAGGAAAAAAGCTGTTATCAAATACAACCAGAACAAATAACTTTCATCAAGGTGTCGACGGAATGAGATATGGCCTATGATGAAAGTTCTTTGTGACAGGTGTCAACTAACCCTGCTATCAGTTTTGGTGAGGTTACGATATGAAAGTTAAACTATTGTTGAACAAATGCTAAGAACGTATGAGCAATATTGTGTATACTAAATCCATTTTGGAAAACAAAACACAGCAAACAGACTGTTTAGTGATACTAGAAGTAAAACAATCTTTATTTCCTTTCCACTGAATTCTTGGAAGCACACCAAAACACTGTTAGTCTCAAGTTACACACTTAACCCCTCCACACATGAATACTGCAGAAATGGAAGCTCAAACCGGGACCCGTTCAACTTCACGCAACCCACTTGCCAATGAGTTTACTGATGGTCGCTCGTGCCTGCACAAGTTCAGCAGGGTCTGACGATGTCGGTGGATACATGTTGGCGCAGTGGGCAGTACCTGTGAAATAGTGAGAAAACACACTTTACTCCAGCAAACACAACAGCACAAAGCTAGCCACTGTGAGAATGTTAGGTCTAAAAAATTCAAATGTCTCTCATTTTAGACGTTATTCCACTGTGCAAGTCCCAATCAGGGCTTATAATGATCCGAAAAGAGGAAAAGTGTGTAGCTTTTAGTGATGGAGTGACAAAGCCAGGAGTGCGTGTCTGCAAAGCAGGCTGTAATGCTAGAGGTGTCCAAGGGTATGCTCCCCCGGGATTTTTTTTTATTTTTTTATTGGTCAGTTACACTGAAATCTGTGTACCGGGTAAACTGGTGCATTTGGACGTGAGTTTACATGTTTCTAAGGAGGACACACTATCTTGGGAAGAAAAGTTTCAGAATTAGACCAAAACTTGCACAGTCTGGTGCATTTTGGCATGATTTTTTTTAGTGCTTCTGAGAAGGAAACACTAATTGAGAGGGGAACATTTTCAACCAAAGGTGGAAGATTTAAACCATGCCTAATGATTTCATGATGACCACACCCTACACACTCACATCCATACCCCCTTCGGATGTGATGCCACAGTGTTTTTTTAAAACGCGTTGAATTTGTTGCAAATCACACGCTAAACTCAAACAACAAGCCAAGTGTCTGTTTCTCCGTTGACAAGTCGATAAAAGTTCAGGAATGAATACAGCAAAGTCATGCGAAAAACAACAGTTGAAAGTCAGTCATCTGCATTGGTTTTCAACTGACAATCCATGGGGTGTCTATCATCTCTGACTTTGCTCTTGTTGCAAATGTATCGGACATAATCAAAACTAAACTCACCATCCATGAAGATAGCAGTAGCATCAGGGCTCAAATCTTTCACAATGCCAAGAGCATGCCAGGGATCCACTGAGCCATTGGGAAACACAACCTTGGTCGTCTTGATTCCGTAGCCACCGTAGTTTGTGTTTGTTCGGTTGATGCCGTGCTGAATGAGCTCTGCGTTGAACTTGGGATCAAAGATGTCTTGGCACTGCTTGATGAAAAAGCTGAGAGGGAACTCGTGACTGAAGGGCTGCCCCTTGCTATCGGAAGTCTGGTAGTAGCCGAACTCCGTGCACGTTTGGTAAGTCCACTGTCGACCTGTAGGCACATGCAAACAGGAATGTGTTTCACACGATTCTTATTAAGTATGTAATGCTAGAGTTGACTCCTGTGCCTGTCAGTCGGCATTATATACCTCTTGCCAATGTAGTAACTGCCAATAGTGCATTTCAAATCAAAGAACAAAATGTCTCAAAACACACTCAAGACGAGATCACAGATCTAAAAAAATTCACTGCCAATTTTTTTTTTCTTTCACAAAATAGCCCTTCTCAGGAGATTAAATACAAACCCACGAATCAACAAAAAGCACCACATATCTGTCCACAGCAAATTTAGCAGTTTTGCTCAAGTCTTGTCTGCTAAGGTTGGTTTTAGCCTGTATATTTTCCAACACACCACTTGATCACCACTGATTTTATGAGCGCCCATCTGCCAGACAGACGCGTTATGCTAGGGGTGTCTGTGGGCATGACCCCAGCCCCAGAATTTAAACAAAAAAACAAAAAAAAAACCTGTGCAGTTTGGTGTTTTTTTGGGCATGATTTCAAATACTTCAGAAGAAACACTCTTCCAAAAGGTGGAAGATTTCTGGCGGGATTTGGTCTAGTGGTTAAGGCATCTGACCGGATCTTGAGCTGCCTAGTTCGAGTCCCCGCTGGGCAGGAATATGGTGGGGTTTTTCCTTACCATATCGAGTCAAACCCATGTGCAGACTCATTTACGCCGCCTGTCTCGCCTTCGCGTACACACGTATGCACACACATCAAGTGTGCACGCTAAAAAATCCCACGTTTATCTTTCAAAGAGTAGGCTGTGGCCGGTGTTGTGGTAAACAGAAATACTGTCGCACGCACCAGAGTGAATAGCAGGGTGGAGGTTTGCACGTAAAGTAGCGCTTAGCGGCAGCAGGCTTTCATGCTTCGTCCTCCAGCCCTGTGGCGCCACGAGCATATCAGCAGAGAGGGATATGTGCGCTGAGGAGGTCTACCATACCATGATTTTAAGCCCTGAAGTGGAAGGTAAAAACTGGCAGTTGCTACTCATTTTAGCTTTGACAAGAACATTTAAAAATTTCTCATCAACATTTCGACACTGCACTTACCCCCAGCTGAAGAGTCGTTTGACCAGTCTGTTTTCTTGAGGTCGCTGATCATGCTAGCATATTCAAAATCCTGACATTTCTCTCCATAAGTTTGCAGCATCAACGAGTTGACGTCTGCGTAACGCTGCAGGGCTGGGCGGCTCGCGTTCTTGTCCATAATGTCACACAGTGTGTCGATGGTGATGTTTGTTCCTACTGCACCCTTCAACACACACAGAAAATACTAAATATGGACAAGTTATTTGTGTGCACACAGACAAACTGTGAAAATTCTGCTTTGACTGCACAAGTTATGTTCATAACTGACCTGTCTACCCTTAACCCTGGTAATGCTGAACCCAGAATATCCCGGACTACCTCAAAGGCCTTTGCAGCATAACTCCAAACTGTCCACGCACGAATCAAATCGTCACAACACAAGACAGCACTAGACAACACTATTATGCAACCTCAAGGCCAGCAGTCCACTGGAGAGACAGCGTAACATGCCGTCATGTTGCATCACACTCCGACGAGGAGTCAACACTCGCCAGACAGCTCAGCGATTTTGCACCCTCTTGTGAATACCGCGGTCACTGGCTAGTTCGGGTATTGGCCACGTTAATAGCTAACGGCATACTCAGTCGGGCCCCCTTACATCTTGCCCCAAGCACTTCCCACTGGCCTGAGGGTGGTAGACAACAAGAGACAAGTCCCGTTACAATGAGCGTGAAACCACGTGTGACGTACTCACAGCCGAGCTATACACAAGGCTGCCCTCAGCAGGCAACGGGATTATGAGAGATTACTGAGGGCTGGGAGAAGCAAAAAAAAGGGATAGGGCCTCGTGGAGAGTGCCCACGCCTTGCGTAATAGTGTTGTGGAGTGGTCTCGTGAGTTTTGGTAAGTCTTGTCATATAGTGTGGGCAGGGGGAGTAGGGTTGTGGGCAGTTAGGAGATAAGACAAATTATTTAGCAAGACCCATACTTCCTAAAGTCTATCAACATGTAGAGGTTACAACCAACTCACAATGTCCACAGCTGAAACAAACTTCATATACATGTATATATATATATAATTATACCCTTGGTCAACCATTTGCTGGTTGTACGTACCTCAAAAGCACGATTGTCTTTGTTGTACTGGACGACGCCCTCGAAGTTCCCAGCAAGGGTAGCATACAGGTTGGCAACGTCAAGCGTGTTGGTCATATTGACATCATTGCAAAGCCTGCACCAAAACGCAAAATGTAAGACAGAGGTAACAGCAATACTGTTAGAGCGCTATATGTATGCAAGTTCAAGATATACTCAAGTACAGGTCATCTAAACACAGGGTCCATACAGGTTCACAGTCTCAAAAATTCATGACTTTTCCAGGCCAACTCTCCTGTTTTCCATGACAACTTCCTCACCCTCTTTCACACTGACACACACGAGGGTAGAAAATCTGAGCTTATCCAAGTTATCGCAGTCAGCAAGAGCAACGTTCAGAGTTAGCCATTAGCCGTATGGGAACGCAGTTTGTTGGTATATTTGGCGAACAGTCTAGTGAGTAATCACCAAGCTGACCATCTCATTGTCTGGCTCAAAATGGCTTCAATAAAATTCTGAAATTCCATGACTTTTCATGACTCTTGGGAAAATTTCATAACTTTCCAGGTCTGGAAAAGCTTATTTTCAAATGCCATGACTTTTCCAGGATTCCATGACCTGTATGGACCCTGTAAACAATAATGCAGTCTTTGTTATCACAACAGCAGGCTTTTAATTATCCCGATGTCTGGGTGAAAAAGCGTGCCTCTCTTTGTCCAGGTGTTAGGACACACTTCTTTTCAGACATGATGAGAGTACCAATGATCTCCTGCTCAATGCATGATCAGCATGCTCAGGCCTTAGTTTCTGCTACTAACAACCAGTCGCAGTAATTAAAAATTGTTTCAAAAACCCACTTGAACATGTCCTTGACGTCTTTCAGCCCCTGTGGGTCGGCCAGTTTCTTCTGGAGTTCCTGTACAGCTTGCTGGATGTTGGTGACACAAGATGGACCCGCTGTCGCCAGGGAGTTCTTCACCACAGACAGATACTCTGATGAAGGAAAACAAGAGACAGGGTTCGTACAGGATTTTGAGAACAAAATTCATGTGTCACCGCATGCGCTTTGTGACCAACCAGAATCGACTCACGAGCGGACACGGCCAGAGACACACTGACACAGACAGCTGGCCCCGAAAACACTTCTTCTTTTTTTCTTTTTGGGGGGGGGGGGGGGATTTGTAGCCAAAGGTGGAAGATTTTAAGCGCTATGAAGATACAGAAACACTTACACTAGACTATGTCTATGAGCAAGGGTAACCAGATGCATTGTCTATAACAAAGAAAAGATCTATCATTTACAAGACAGCTTACCCAGAAAGTTCAGCTTTGCGAAAACAGGGGCACTAGTTGCTATGGCCCCTTCCACCAGGTGAGGATACTTCATACGAAACCAGGCTGCCAGCGCACCTGTGTCAAAGAAAAAAATGCATTCAACTTTCAAGTCTTCATTCAGTTGTCAGGCAGACAACAATGTTGTGGAAGACTTTTCATTGAATGCACTCAACCTATCAAGACTAACAGTGAAGACTTGTGTTGACATAATATTGGCCTTAAGACTTACTTTGCAGCGAAGGCACTGGCGGGCTAGTCTATTTATAGAATTATTTACATTTTATATTATATATATATATATATACATTGTAAATAGTCATGTATAGAAAAAGCACTGCGTATCCAAAGAACGCTGTACTGCGTAATATATAAATCTGTTGAACAGTGGAACAATTGTGATCTACTGGAATAAAAAGTCAAACTCAAAGTGTACAAGACCTGAATAAGATCCACCAATTGCCACCCATTTGTTGTTTGGGACGTTGTACTTGACCTTGGCGAAGCTGATGAAGGCAGCAAGGTCGGCAAGAGCTTGTTCGCTGCTCAAGTACCGCAAACTGTCCACAGTCATGTCACTATGGATAGAAGAAACTTGAAAATTGTAAAGCAAGCACAATAAGATGAATCCCGATACACTTAATCACAAGGGGTGAGTGGTGGTCTAATAAGTAGCGCGTCGGATGTAGCCGCTGTGCTACTGAACAGCCCTCACCAATGTCATGGCAATGAAGCGTGGGTTCGAGCCCAGGTCGAGCTTGTAATATGTGATACTGGTTCTTCCTGGCTGCCGGGCTGCTCATCGGGGGTTTCTCTCCAGGTTATCTGGCTTTCCCCCCCCCCCCCCAGGAAACTAACTAACAGGTACTACTACTAATAATGTTTCAAATTCAATACTAGGAAAAAGAAGTGCCTTGCTGGCGCTCATCTAAGTTTTGTAGCAGACCATTCCTTTACCTGGTGGGATGTGTGTTGCCATAGAAACGATGCTCCACCATGAACATCATTGCCTTGTGTTGCTGGGCATACTGTACCCAAGCTCCGTTCTCCATCCATATGGGATTGGCAGGACCCTCTCCGCCTATGCTCAGGAACACCGGCCCTCCCTCTTTGTAGTACTTGTCATTCATAAAATAACGCTGCAGGAAAAAAAAAATTCACATTAACAGCGAAATGCTAAAAAAAAAAAAGAAGTTTAACAACAAGAATGAGCAATACAAAGGTGGATCTAGTGAGTAGTCCATACTTTAGCGGTCAGACCATCTTACAAACATAGGGTCTACCAATGCACGTACACACCACTGAACAACTTAGTAAAGTTAGTTTGCTACCTTATCTGCAATTACAGACCTACTTCCTGCTGACTCAGCTAAAGAACTAATTAAATGTAGTACAATATCATGCATGAACAGCATGCATGGTGGGATGATGGATTGGGATCATCGCCCATGGTAGCATTCTGTCTACTGGATTTATGTACATACCAAATGCAACCTTAACCCACGCATAGTTATTATCATTAAAAAAAATTTTTTTTTTACTACAGTCGAACCTGCCAAGGCGGTCACCTGTATAAGCTATGCCACTGTCTAACCTGGTCACCCCAGAGGATCCCCTGACATGCTAGCTGTTGACATGCCACCCTGGATAACCCGGTCACCTGTCTAAGGCGGTCAGTTTGGCCCCATCCCTTGGGTGACCGCCTTACACAGGTTTGACTGTACTTTATTATCCCTTTCGCGAAGTTCGGGCTGCTTCCCCCGGGGAAGTGCGTCACCGCGGTGCAGCGCCACCCAATACCTATCCTATATATATTTTTTTTTAATTTTGCAATTTTACTCTTTCGCATCTTATTTTCAAAGAGAGCTAAGCTTGAGTACAGGTCTTTGGAAAGTCCCCAAGTCTCGCTGAATCCCCCCAAGGCCTCTCAACGTTTAGCAGAGACACTGAAAGACGGGCAGGGGTCCCGGCATCTTGCACACGGAAGAGCGGAAATTTGGAATTCCGGAGGCCCGTATTCGATTGTTTGGGCAGCATCCCAGATCCCCTTTCCCCTACCCCCGTCCCCTACCACCTCAACAAACACTGAAGGAAACAATGCGAAACCTTTCCACGATGACCCATAAACATACCCGACGGCGGACTACCTGATAAATGTGTGTTTCGTTTATCTAGTTGTACCTGCTGGAAAGTTCGTGTGTCCGCATCGTTGAAATGGTCAAGTGTCTGGTTGAACCACAGATCCGCCGACAGTGGCTTCCCCAACATATCATGTCGGCGTGGAGGTGGCGGCAGTAATCCTCCTCTCGGTCGTCCACGGAAAAATCTGGGCGTCCATGCATGCGAGAGGCTTATCACACATATTATCACGAGTAGATAACACTGCATCGTTAGGGTTGGTAATGCTACGAAGACGAACGTAGCGTGCGCTCTCAAAGAAATCAACCCGCTGGCTTGGGTACCGGTCATGTGATAGTAAGTCATGTGACTAGGGGCAGTTTCGTAATTCTAGGAAGGTTGAAATTTTGTAAACTTTGGAACCTGTTTAATTTTGAGTGATGCAGACACACATAAAATCTCTTAAAAATCTTCACTCGTTAAGGGCATGGGTTGATTCCTGGCTGTAAACGTTTGTAGTTCATTGTTCTTCGTCTTCTTTGACTAAAAGCAATGATAGTTTCCCTGACGGTCCTGGTAGTCTCCAACGCAAAAATTGAGCTTTTCCCGATAGCTCAACAACACAGCGCAACGCTTTGCAACAGCAAATGTTGGGAATGATATGGGACGGAAAGATGGAGAGAGTTACACTGATCTACTTCTAACTTTACTCTGGCACACAAGAAAGGACAAATGGATCATCCGGGTGCCGGGGGCAGGGACCGACATCGGACGGAGTCAGTGAGTTCAGACCATGTCAGTCACAGTCAGATCAGTCAATCTGTATGTATTCAGTTGTATGCGCTGAGAAAGAGAACACCTGTCTTCATGAAAAAAAAAAAAAAAAAAAAAAGTCGGCTGCCATGACCCCTACATTGTAATCAGCCAGTCTCAGTGACCGAGACTGCATGACCCAGTAAGCGGACTCAGTGATCACGTGCATACACTGTGGCCGCTTGACTGATTCATCGTCGAGGGCTCAGTGACTTTTCGGCGTTCTTATCTTTTCAGTCAAAACGAAAGTTTTCCAGCCATTTTCGTTAGACTACACTGGAAAAAAATGCAGGTTAGTCATCAGTCGGCAATCAGTCAGCGGCATGGCCGGCCGCGTTCGCCGCGGGCATAGGGCGGCCGCCGGCGGCACACACACACACACACACACACACACACTGACACACTACCACCACCACCACGATCCCCCGCCAACACTGACAACACAACTGACAAGGACAAGGACAACTCCTAATTAAGCTTGTGCGTAAGTTCCAGTGCCATTTTGTGATTTCACTGAATAACTCAACAACACACGACTGTTCGGACACCTTTTTCAGTTTTAATTTCATATTTTAGCGATGAACTGCTGCGCCGCGTACGACTGACAATACGACTGACGTCTCCGATGGTTTCACTGAGATCCCTTGAGCAGAGGATGTCCTGCAATTCAAAATACGGACACATTCTGTATTTCAGTGTTGTTGTTAATTGGTTGGACGGCGTTTATTTCTTCTTTTTTTCTTTCCTTTAATCCTTCACCTCCCACCCCCACCCCCCCCCCGGCCGAACCCACCGTTATCAACTGGATAGACAAAGGCAAATCCATGGGCTGACCCGGCCCGACTTGACAAGACACTACTGAGCTGTCACTTCAGGAACTTTTTTGTTTTTTGTTTTCAGTTTCACTGAAAAGGGGAGGATAAAACAGGGATACACAGTATTACGTAATGTCGGTGACGTCATAGTGGGTTTCGTGGCGTCGGAATTCCCGTTACAGTTTTCCCCTTTTCCTGAGGAGCTGGGATAGCCGAATGGCAGAGCGTTCGACTCACAATGCTCGGGTCGTGAGTTCGAATCCTGACTGGGGCCAAATACTCGTACTGACCTTTTCTTCCTTGCCCCGTCTTTGAGGGAGCCGGGATAACCGAATGGCAGAGCGTTGGACTCTCAATGCTCGAGTCGTGAGTTCGAATCCCGGATGGGGCCAAATATTTGTACTGGCCGGGCCTTTTACTCGTTGCCCCGTCTTTGATATCACCCGTACGCGGTGGGAAAGGACGTTAAACACCCAAACACCCACTTACCCCCCCCCCCCTCCTCCTTTTCCTTTTTCTTATTTGTTTATTTCAGTTTGAATTGAAGTGCTGACCCATGGTAGAGCACGTCCAGACAACTCCAATCTGATGTTCAGATATGGTGCTGACCGTATTAGCAGCTCTACCAAACACAATCAAAGGGGGGTAACACAGTCAAAGGGGGGTAACACAAATCACAACAGACACGTCACTAGTGAGTATTACTAGTGTAGTCTGTTTATGGGTCAGGTCCCGGGTACACGGAACAGAATTACTACACGCCGGCTTCGGTTAAACCAGTCACTGTGCCCCTCTCCTGTATTCGAGGATGTGACTTCCCCGATCACTCATGGGCGGGTTAGCCATAACTAAGGTTGAACTAACCCCAGTCACGTGGCTAAGAGGTCGAGGTCGTACCTTTAGCCAAGAGCTATCATTGGCTTGGTTCCCGAGTTAAGGATGAACCAACCCTGTTCCGGGACCGTCGCGTCCTAGAGAAGCGACGGTCCCGGAACAGGGTTGAGGTTGAACCAACCTGGCAAACTGCTCCGTCAGTCACTGCTGGGCGACTCCGACCTAAACGTGAAGAAGGTTCTGAGCCACTGTCTCCACTACCTTCGTGGCCGCCTGCAAGTCCTGTTGGAGAGGAACGAAAATAAGCTTTTTATTGTGCGTTTAGGTAACTCGATCAGTCGCCTAAGATTTTCGGCGATAACCTTTTATGGAGCCACTTTTGTAGACCTTTTTGGATGAAGGTTATGCAGGAAGTTCTGACCGAATACGTTTTATAACAGCCAATCAGTGTTCTATGTCTTTCCGTTTCGGGGAGCCGGTATGGCCGAATGGTAGAGCGTTGGACTTCCCGAAATGCTCGGGTCGTGAGTTTGAATCCTGGCTGGGGCCAAATATTTGTGCTGGCTTTTTCATCGTTGCCCCGTCTTTGATATCACCCCTATGTGGTGGAAAAGGACGTTAAACCCCCAAACACACAAGTTCCGTTTCTTCTCGGCGTAAGTGAAACCAGCCTAAATCGATATTTTGGCACTGCATTTTCGTAAACTTGACAAGCCCTTTTCAAGGAATGACACTAGTCCACAACAGCACCTTGACGTCATTCACTGTCGTCACTTTTCCCCCACTATCCCCATGCAGATTTTAGGAGTATACGTCATTACTGGACAAGATTACATGACCTCATTGTCACTTGAGGTTCCGGTAAGGTATATGTTTGACTCATTTCAATACTTTTTTTTTATTTGGGGGGGGGGGGGGGGTACCTCACATTTTCGCCTGAATTTTCACTTATGCCAAGGTTGCCAACTAGATCAAAATCATATCTATGGTTGACAAAAAGTTAGGTCACAACTTTTAAAACCTGTTTCCAATAAATATACACAAAATCATAGTTTTACCAAAACAAAAAAAAAACCCTACCAACCAACCAACCAAACAAACAAACAAACAAAATCCCGAAAAGGTTTGGCGAATCCAGGTGTGGGTGAAATCCACGGAGGGGGCTCGAAAGCTGGGGCAAATTTGAGTAATGTTGCAATGGTGGTCCGTGTAGTTTCGGACCGACTCAGTGAGTGACAGGGTCGCATTCCGCGCTTCCTGGACGTGCGCGTGCGTGCCTGCGACGGAGCGTGTGCTTGCGTGCGTGCGTGTGTACGTGTGCATACGTTTGTCAATGCCAGTGTTTGCGTGCGTGCGCTTCCTCACTGTCGTCAGTTCGCTGACGAAGGGCTGGACAAAAGCCTCCAGCTGAGGACGGAGTCGGTCCAGGAGAACCGCGAGGTTCACGTCAACGTCACGTTTGCTGGACAGCCTCGCGAGCAGCTGGGAGAGTTTTCCGAACACTTCGTTGTTGAAATCACCGGCTATGCTCTGCACCGCCCCTGCACATTTCAGTAGGGGAGTCACGATTATGTGATGAAGCTTGCCTAGCTGACGGTCAGGGTAAAAGTCGAGGTTAATATAACCCACGGCTACGGGCTTAACCCAGACTAGGACAAAAGAAACCCAAAAGCAAAATTAAATACAAAAGGAAGCGAAGAAAGGAAGGAAAAAATCCTTCTATAACGGCTTAGGCACCTCGCTGGAATGGGCCCGCTTCTTGATTTAAAAAACAAAACAAAACAAAAAACCAACAGAAAATTTAACCCTAGAGCTAGTTTAGTTCGAGGTTAGACTCTAACACGGGGCTAAAAGCCCTAACCTCGACTATTACATACGGGCCCTGGACTATGCGAAGGTGGGCCAGATTAAACAGTGCTAATGCCTGCAAATTTACGCTTGCGGTATCGCACGCCTATTTGCTAATGCACAACTGAACCTTTTTTTTTAAAACCAAACATTGTATACTGTACGTTTCACTTCACCAGCAAAACACTACTGCAGGAGTGATTTTTTGTTGTTGTTGAGAACACATTTTTTTTATTATTTTTTTTTTGAGAACACAAATTTGCATTTGAGCATTTGAGGACTTCGAGCATGTTCATGCAGATTTGCCCCCCCCCCCCCCAAAAAAAAACAAAACAAGATGGCCACCAGCCCAATATGTTGTTTCCATTCAATGACATGCTGTAGTCACAGTCGTAGTCGTTGTGTCATGTATGCAGCCCGCGCGCACACGCCGGAACGCAAGCTCTCTGACATCAAGCATGCTGACATAAAGAAAGTACTGAAAACCCTTATCGTGCCTCTATGCACTTGCAAAAACCCAAACACATGAGGTCGTGTGAGCTCGCCTAGCTGGTTGACGTCACAACTTTTTGGCGTATGCGAGGTTCTACATGGGTGAATGAATTCTTGTAATAAAGTCGTTCCCCTTTGACAGAGTTACTTCCCGCAGACCTGACTGACAGACGATTGCTTACTGGTATCGGAGAAGAGACCCTCTCTCTCTCTCTCTCGCCTTAGACGCGCGCTTGCGCGCGCACGCACGCACCCCCCCCCCCCCCCTACACACACACACACACACACACATTATGCAAAGACCTTGGAATCAGAAAGACGCGTCACTCCTGCCCTCGTAAGAGAGACATATAGCGGGACAACGCGAAGAGTTGTCTGCCCGCATTAGCGCGCATCCTAGATCTGGCCCCTATAGTGACAGCATGGCGGAAAGTGGAAAGCGATCACAAAAGCCGGGCATGCAATTGTGTTCTGCGCCGAATTGTTCAAATAACAGACAAATATAAACGGGGAAATACTTCTTTTGGTATTCCTGTTGAAAAACAAACATTTTTTTTTTCGCTTTCTTGTCAAAAACAAACAAACAAAAAAAAAAACCTCAAGTGGTACGTGTGCATGCAGTGTAAACAAACAGTAAACACACGCGGCTGACGCAGATACAGCGTAATTTTTTTTCCCCTGACAACTTTACAAATCACGGTGACTTAAATTGTGCCAGCGTCTACCTGCATCTAAATTCAGAACACACACACACACACACACACACACACACACACACACACACACACACACACACACACACACACACACACACAGAGTTGTCACTCATACGGCGGCAGGTACGTTCATCGGCACTTGTTCCAGTTCACATACTGTTGGGGGGAAATCTGTAGGTATGTACAGAACTCTTTTCTTAAAAATCAAGAGGTTTGCATGCAGTGTAAACAAACAGCAGTAAACACACGTGGCAGGCGCAGACATCAGGTTTTGGTGTTGTTTTTGTTGTTTTGTTGGCGGTGGTGTTTTTTTTTTTTAAACTTTACAAATAACGTTGACTTGAACTGTGCTAGCGGCACGTTGCACTGATACACACACACACACACACACACACACACACACACACACACACACACACACACAGAACAAAATCATCCGGCTGAACTTCATTCTAACCATTGTAAAACCATATCACAACATAGAATCTGCTGGATCGTCGGTCGCAGATATGATTAATGCTGAGTTAGCAGGAAGTATTCAGCGGATGCGTCCATCTTTGGATCTCTCGCACATTCGATCTTTCTGTGTTCCGTACTAGTTTTACTTGAACACATCGAACGAAATGCACTGCGAAGCCTACGTACAGCAGTGAAAGCCAAACTAGATCTTTCGTTCGTCCTCCGGAACTTTGAGAGTACTGTCTTATGTTTTCCATAGGCCTAAAACACATGCGAAATATATGGGGGGAGACCACCTGTCAGTCGCTGACATCTTCGTTTTTGCCGTTTATTTTGTTAAAATGTTTTACGGCGGCTAGTGTAGGGTTGGGTCAAACAAACAGACTTTTTACAAGCATGCGGATTCTATACTAAATTTACGCCAGTCACACGTCGTGGATGCGGCGATTTTGGTTTTCACGTGTGATGCTATGTGTTATGTTTGGGAGAAAACATAATCTTGGCTCCAACTTTGATACCGATCTTGGCTCCAACTTCGATATCGTAGGCATACCTACCTCTATTTTTCAAGGGGGAAATCTACAGAAAGGTTTTCCCGTTCCTGGTGTTCGCTTCTGACAGCAATTCGGCGCTGCACACCATTGCACGCGTGGTTTCTGGCTTTCTGCCATACTGCCATTACTGCGTAGATCTGCGGGATGCGCGCTAATGCGCGCAGACAACTCTTACGCGTTGTCCCTCAAAGGGAGGTAAGTGAACTATCTTTATGTTTCCAAGATCTTTGCATTATGCTTCTGAGTGTGAGTCAGTGGCAAAAACGAAACCCACTGAAATTCCCGCTTTCCACATGTCAAGTTGTAGAGATCGCGAAAAGATACTGCATTTCGATGCAAAATAATTTCTAGACCATCCCAGAACATGCTGTCGCAGTAACGTCAGTAGATTACGTCACCTTGGAAAGATATCGAACCTTCCAGTAAGTTGAGAAATGTTCTAGATCTGACCTGTTCAGTACGTAAGCAGCCCTGCACAGCGTTCTGGGTTCTTCTTCTTTCATGAATTTGTTCTCCGTGCATATTCTGTTCATAAAGTATTGGAGCTGTATTCTGTTGTATCCCGTGTCTTCTCTGCGATTGCACGAAGATGGCGACATAGTAGAAGTAAAATACACCACGTCTCCAAACAGAGGAATTCGGAAAGAAAGTGGCGAGACACCCCCAAGAAAAAACAGCATCACGTCAATCAAACATGACGCACTTACTTTACGTCAGTGCGCGTGCGTCTCTTCTTCGATGTTTGTGAGGCGTGTGGCTTGTAGAGGAAATGTGCTGTGAGTACAAATTTTCGGGTCAACTGACGATAACGGCTGCAGTGAATTTTTCTAATTTTTTTGTATATTTTTTATGGCACCCCAGGCTCATTATCTATGTATAGTAGGAGCGATTTTGAGATCTAAAGTGTGTTCACCAGCACTTTCATCAGGTACGGCTTACGCCAAAAGTATAAAAGCGACAACCTCCAAAATTCACTTAGTTGAGAGTCCGTATTCATGCTATCTATGTCCAAAAAATGGAGTGGTTTAGGTAAATATTACGCCTTTAAACGCCAGAAAGCCACTTTTTCTGAAAAGGGAGATAACTCGCAAATCATGTGTGCAATCGTACCTGGATCGGGCCTTCTATTCAACAATCTTGATTCATTTAGAAACCCCAAATTTGAAATCGATCGGTTCAGTATTTTCGGAGAAATAGGCATCTGAACTGGGTTCACATGCAATGTCAACTCAGGCTCGGTTTACATGAAAACTATAAGAGCGACCATTTTCTAGTAGTGACTCTGTTCAGAGTCCGTATTCAAGCTATCTACTGCCAAAAAAATGAGTGATTTAAATAAATATTACGCCTGTACACGAAAGACAACCAACTTGTCTCAAAAGGGCGATAACTCCCAAATCACTTAAGCAGTCATCACACGCTTGAATCGTCTAATGTAACATTTTGATATATTTGGATACCCCAAATTTGAAGCCATTCGGTTGAGTATTTTCGAAGAAACGGGCCCGGACACAATTCACACACACACACACACACACACACACACACACACACACACACACACACGCACATCCACACAGACGGCACTCACTGAGGAGGAGAAGTGCGTTCGGAACACCATACGCGTCAGCATCGATGACGCAAGTTTTCTTACGTCATTGTCAGAGTTACACTTGCAAAATCGTCTCTGCGGGAGATCGGCAGTGACGTGCGTTTGTACCACAGATGCTTGCCTATGAACGTGGAAATTTTAGCCCGTCCTATTATGTTGTTTCCATTACTATGGAAACAACATAAAAAAACAAAAACAAAAAACAAAAACAAAAACAAAAACAAACCCGCACGGGCCAATCGCACACGAAGCCTACAACTATGATAAATTCGAAAACTTGAATTCCGCCAATCGCTTTGCGATATTGGGTGACGTGAATAATTATCACGTGACGCAGATTTTCTGTCGCGCAGACTCTCTCCTAATCTGCCCAGACTGAGATAAAATGATGAAACCTACCTTATATGTGACTGTATTTCTTTACTTATCGAAAGAATTACCAAGCAACGCGTGTTAAAAATGTTCTGAGAAAAAAAAGAATCGAAAATCAAAATGGGTCAGGCGTCAAAGTGGCCTATTTTCAATCTCGGGC
>JACVVK020000213.1:297500-300000 GCA_018292915.2 Batillaria attramentaria | reverse complement strand
AAAAAGAAGAACAAATAAAAGAACAGAAAAACATTCGGTGATCATGCACGATCATGGATCAAGAAACTGACAAGCACCTGTCGTTCTCTGGTGACGTCATCGTCATAAAACATGACTCGGTCACGTGGCACGACATCCTGCTGATAAAGAACACCACTTCGAGTTGCGTGCCACAGTATTTGTGCGTCACTGTCACTCAGTAAAAAGGTAAGGACTGTTCGTAACATATTTTTTAATAATAACTTTCAATAGTTTAACCCGGATGGAAATATCTGAGCAAATTTATGATGAATAAATTATACGAAACTAACATAGCAACGAACCACCTTTTGCAAAGGTTGCTTTAATTGAATTTTTTTTTTATTGAGCATGTCATAAGTACGTCTACTGTTTTTCTGTACTTTCCCCAGTGCAACAAAATAAATCTATTTAAACCAACAAAGGAATGCTCGCTTAACACTCTACATTTAGTGTCAGCCAGGTTTAACCTTTTCCATACCACTTAATTTATCAACCATATGTAATGATGTTTCCTCGTTTTGCTCAAATAAAACAGCAGCGGTTTTTTTTTCTTCCCAGTGTCATGTGATATTATTTTTTTATTTTGAGAGTTTTGAAGCGAAACAGGCAAAAGTATTATTCGGGGTAGTTAATGGTGGTTCAGTAGGTGAGAGTGAGAGAGGGGTGGAAAGTTAATATCAAGAAAGGGGTGATAAATCAAAGACGGGGGACATAATAAGCTTCTTCGTCGAAAAGTGTTAATTTTGTCCATCGTCCTGGAGAGTGTTTTCAACCTTTTGATATTTTGAGCTAAGAAAGATGTAAACTACAATACATTGTGTTTGGACGTTATATTCCACCAAGTAAGACAAAAATCAAAGACGGGGCAAGAAAAAGGTATACAGGCTCCTGAACCAAAAACATGGGAATCAATACTTTGGCGGGTCAGTTTTTCTGCAGAAAAGTTTTTTTTTTCTCTGCCGAAAAATCAACAATTTTGTTTTTCTGCAGAAAAACCGAAGCTCGTTTTTCAGCAGAAAAACGGAAATGACATAAATCAACTTTTTCTGCATGGAGAAAAAAACAACGACTTTCCTACGGAAAACAAAAAAAAATCGGGTTTTCTGCAAATGTAAAACATGGTTTTCTGCTAAAGCAAAACAGGGTTTTCTGCAAAAGGAAAGAGCGTGAGACTTTGAACGCTCGGGTCGTGGGTTCGAATTCCTCCTGGGGCCACATTATTATTTATTATTATTTATGCTGGCCTTTTTCTCGCCTCCCCGGGGGGAGCCGGGGTGGTCGAATGGTAGAGCGTTGGACTTCTGATGCTCGGGTCGTGAGTTCGATCCCGGCTGGGGCCAAATATTTGTGCTGGCTTTTTCATTGTTGCCCCGTCTTTGATATCACCCTATGTGGTGGAAAAGGACGTTAAACCCCCAAACACCCACCCACCCTCGCCTCCCCGGCCGTCTTTGACATGACCCTTAAGTGTTCGAAAAGGACGTTAAACCCTAAATCACACACCCTATTATTATTAGCTGACTTGGTTGAATACCGACGAGTATTTGCTCCATGACGCAGATCCGTCCCTGAGCGGCTTTTTACTGGAACAACTAGTTAATGAAGTTGGAAACACCGATACCGAGCCGTAAACATGTTTCGTTTTTGCCGGTCGTGTTGACACTAGAAGATCGGGGTGCCACGCACCAGGCGTAGTAATACCTTCTCCTGTGATTCTCTGCCAAAAGGTTCTATCTGTGTTCTTTCTATTTATATCGATAAAACCTTTGGCAGGGAACACACATAAATGGTTGTCATGTGATGTGTCACGTGAGTTATTTTCGCTAGTGAGATTCCCGCTCTTATACGACGGAAGAGATCAAAAGGGAAAAAGTCGGTAATGGATGATAATAATTATTATTACGTTCTGATTCTAGACGAGATGCGTGCGTTTGTTGCCTGTGTTCTCATCGCGGCAGTAGCTGCGCAACCTCCTCTCCCCACCACCACAGAGAAACCACGCTTCTTCCATGCTCTGGGGCAGTCCCTGGAGAACACAGCACACGCTGTGGGGGTGAGTAGGATAGTTCTGGGGTAGAAAGAGAGTTGGTGACTGAGTGGGATGGCGATGAAAATGATAATGACACAGACACACGCACGCACGAGAGTCTCTCTCTCTCTTCTTGAATTTTATTGTTGTTGTTTTTTTTTTTTTTTTTTTTTTTGGGGGGGGGGGGGGGTCTTTTTCTTATTGTTATTTGCTTTTCTCTAATCTTTTGTAGTATTAGCAACGGCAAGTTTGCAAACTGACGTAATTTTTTCTGTCAAAACTTTTACCGTTGAAAAATAAAGTTTCATCATCATCATCATCATCTCTCTCTCGCTCTCTCTCTCACACACACACACACACACACACACACACACACACACACACACACACACACACACACACACACACACACACACACACACACACACACACACACACACACACACACAC
>JACVVK020000213.1:170000-292500 GCA_018292915.2 Batillaria attramentaria | reverse complement strand
GGCCGGGAAGCCGGGGTGGCCGAATGGTAGAGCGTTGGACTTCTGTTGCTCGGGTCGTGAGTTCGTATCCACGGCTGGGGCCAAATATTTGTGCAGGGTTTTTCATCGTTGCCCCGTCTTTGATATCACCCGCATGTGGTGAAAAAGGACGTTAAACCCCAAAACACCCACCCACCCCCACCCGGTCTGCTCTGTTCTGGGCGGACATGAAATTTCCCCATGAGGGATTTATAAAGTATTCTTATCTTATCTTATCTTACTTCCCCTTGCCAGGATTCTGCCCATTTTCGAACACATACACTGCCTCACTCACTCACTCTACATAATTATTGCCCTATTCGATTCCCAAACCACAAATCTAATGCTAAACCTGGCCATTTTAGGGTTGGTCAGAACCTTAAGGCCTTGTCAAACGTAGACTGCCTGCGAGGCACCCGCTTGTGTATCGCGCGGGGGTTGCGGTCATACGTTGTTGCAACACACTTTGGTTACCAGCTGCACCGCAGGCCCGGCATGCACTCCAATACACAAAGCATGCATGGAGAGGGCGGCGACTGTCGCGTGCGGCGAGGAAAAAATAGGACCCTGCTCTGTTCACAGGCGTCGCGGCTGTGTCTCAGGGGAGTGCCCGCTACACGCGGATGTAATCGGCCCTGAAGGCATTTTACCGCTGGTAGGCCTGCAGAATTGCAAGGTGTGACAACCCTATTAGCAGGAAATCAAAACCAAGCAGCCAGGTAGTGGAATGGGATCTTCACGCGCATCATTGCGTGTTAGTGTGCGTTTCGTTTGAGTTTTATAGACTTCTGGGGATTTTACTCTGTATTGCTGAATACAGAGGGGCGGTCGGCCTTGTCACCAATGCGAGAGGTCGAAGGTTCGAGTCCCACTCGGGACAAAGAATTTTTTTTCTTCTCGTATGTGGCACCGTTCATTCGGGCCGATCGTCGGGGGTTCTCTCCGGGTGCTCCAGCTTCCTCCCCCTCTGCTTTGGAAATGTTCTGCCCACCAAATACTGAAATGACATTCTAAATTACGAACTTTAAATAGCTGAGCTGACCCTTCGCACCACGTGATTGTAATGTGTTTATGTCCAATGTGTGAGAGAATGTGTGTGATTCACGTGAGCGTGTGTGTTGGGTTCAGTTCGCGGCGCTTTGAGCCGATTCATGAAATTAGGTAAAGCGCCTATACATTATTATTATTATTTATTAATACCTTACGATAATCGTTGTTCTTCACAGAGAGGGCACACAGATTGCTGTCGAACTTCCGCACTCACGTTCAGCACGAACTGCAGAGTCTGCAGGGCCATAAACGCCAGCTGGACGTCCTCAGCACCGTCAGCGGGGTCGTTCAGGGCCTCGAGACCCAGGGACAAGCGGTAAGCACTGGGCTGAAATCGTCAGTGTCGCATACTGTACAATTTTGGCATCACATGTACCGTGACACGTGAAAGTAGCGCGCTGATGTCCGTTGGACGAGCGAATGCCGCGCGTGATTCACGTAAGCGTGCGTGTTAAATTCATTTCGCACTGCTTTTTGGCCAAATAACTGGGCACAACATCTCTGTCAGTACAGTTTATTTCCATCATTACCATTAGTGGTGGTGTTATTTTTTGGTTGTTCTTGTTATGGTCCGGGGAGCCGGGGTGGTCAAATGGTAGAGCGTTGGACTTCTAATGCTCGGGTCGTGAGTTCGATCCCGGCTGGGGCCAAAATATTTGTGCTGGCTTTTTTTTTAATCGTTGCCCCGTCTTTGATATCACACTATGTGGTGGAAAAAGGACGTTAAACCCCTAAACACCCACCCCACCCACCCTCTTGTTATCGTCCTGTTCTTGTTGCAGTTGTTCGGGCAGGTGACCGACGCGCTCAAGGCGCTGACCAACCCCCAGAACCTTCTGACACTCGCCGGCCAGCTGGCACAGAGAGTGACCCACTGAACAGACTGTAATCGCCGACAGACGTCTGTGCCAACGCTTGAGTAATAAAACGTTGAAAACAGTCGGTTTTTTGTTTGTTTGCTAAATCATTCTGCTGGAGAGAGGTTTCGAGATGTTGGCATTCGGAATTCAAAATTTTGGTTTCTGAGTCAACATCTGCATGTACCAATCTTCGAATGCCACATCGTCCAAAGATTGTCTTACTGCTTGGACCACAGCTCTGACTGAACCCATCACGCATGCTCACGTGAATCACACACATTCACTCTGGACATGAACACATCACAACTGTGTAGTGCAAAATCAACCCAGCTACTTAGGTTTTGGAATTGATAACATATTGTGTGTGTGTGTGTGTGTGTGCGTGCGTTTTATGACTTGACAGAACAAACCACCTTTGCCATACGAGCCTTGTTCTTAAGCCCTACGCACCACAAACAATTGGTTTTTGTTTGGTTGGTTGGTTGGTTTTTTTGTTTTTTGCAGCCTTAACTCTTTGCCAGCTCCAGCGGTGTTCCTCCCAGGTCATGGGTGGAATCCACGAGGTCTTGGAAGCTAGGGCAATTTTTATTATGTATGATAATGGAGATGATGATGATGGTAAGATGATGCTATGGAGGTCCGTGTGGTTTGGGACTGCGGGACTGGGCCGCATTCCACGCTTCCTGTCATAAATATCCCGGCGTTAACCAGGCCCGGGAACTACGGCACCTGCGGTACCGGCCGTGTAATCATCCACATCATAAGACGTGTCATACCAAGGGAAGCACCCGGTACCCCCAAAGTCACACCCGTGGAGTAGGTGAAACTCGGCTGTGTGGCAACAGCCTCCCCATTGGACCCACAGCACATCCGCTCTGGGTTGGAGCCGACCTGGGTAGGAAAAATCCCGCTTGCCTCGGCTGGGACTCGAACCCGGTTCTCCCGGTCCATGGTCCGAAGTGCTAACCACTACACTACCGGGGCCGGTGCACGAACAATGGAGACATACAAGTAACAGGCGATCCCAAAGGGCATTTGTTCAATGGCTTAGTTTATTTCTTCATAATTACAAGCACAATATTTTATCTGACAAATCCATACAGAATATTAAAAAAAAAAAAATACTGCCCAACACTGAAATCAAACCCCACAATAATAAAAAGACAAGACGAAGAGAGAATGAGAAAAATACTGACGATGCATGAAGTTAATTGGTAACAGAAATCATATACGGTACCCAGGAAAACGTGCTTTTAGAATGAATAGAATGAAAACAGTACAATACCTTATCGTTCAGTATACTGAACAATTACCACTGACTCCAATTTTTACCCACAGAAGGTGCGCTAGATATGTATGTATATTTCTAATTGAATCAGATACACCACTACACCAGAAAAAAGACTAAGTCTAGGGCACAATAAGAAATAAGGACATGACCAGAAATAAGAAAGATATGAAATGGAACATGTCAGCAAAGTTTAAAACTTGGCACTCCTTTGTGTGTTTAGCATCCTGGGTGATGGTATTTGCGTCCAGGGAATTTTGTACCTGGCCTCTGAAAGTGTCCCAATTACATGGCCGATAAAATTTTGACTTAATTTGAGGTAACTTTTGTATACATTAGTATATTGTATACTTCAGTACACCAAAAAGACTTTTCATACATTGCACTTTTTCCAAAACATGGCTGATAAAATTTAGACTTAATTTGAGGGAACTTTTGCATACGTCAGTATTTTGTGTACATCAGTACACCCAAAAGAGTTTTCATAAAACTTGGCATCCCTTTGTCAGTTTAGCATCTTGGGTGATGCTATTTGTGTCCAGGGAATCTTGTACCTGGCCTCTGATACTGTCCCAAATACATGGCCGATAAAATTTAGACTTGAGGTAACTTTTGTATACATCAGTACTTTGTATACATCAGTACACCAAAAAGACTTTTCATACATTGCACTTTAAAAAAGGCACCTTTTCATACGCTGACCAAAGAATCACTTCTTGTATTAGTTCCTTCATCCAAGTGTACACATGTACATACTAGATTTTATTCAGCTGAGCTCCAGAACTCAAGATTTTGTTTCCCATATGACAGCCACACTGTACATGTACTAGGAGAAGTCACTCAAAGACCCCTGTGTCTGCACAGAGTACAGATAAGCGCAAACAGAGTGTTTGCACCAGCACAAACCTACAGTACAAGTTTAAAAAAAAAAAAAATGTGGGAACTAGCATTCCCTCCTCACAAAATTCAACACGAAGAACAACAAAATTTATGTGTATGAGTAGATAAAACCAAATGGGGACAGTACAGTGCGTGGCTGTTACACTTTTAGAACACATGTGCAACGTCAGCGTTATCAACTACTGGTACGCGCAAAGCCTTTTCCTAAAGCTGACATCCAAAGGGACCTGGCCTCTCCCAACATATATCTGTAGGCTTTTTCTTATTATTTTAGATTTTTAAAAATCATATTCTGAAAGACATATTCGCTTAAGCTCAGCTTTTGGGTAATGTTTAAATACATTCCCACGAAGCACCCACATAATTTTTATTTAATACTTAGGTAGAGTTCAACAGATTTTTTTTTTTTTGGGGTGTTGTTTGTTTTCTGTTCAGGTATACAAGTTTTGTCAATGTATGTACAGTGTATTAATCTTTAGGCTTCATGAAGACAGGGGTATAAATGCAGTAATCACAAGGTTGTTGACGGGGAGTGGAGTGAAGGGGGTGTGGCGGCGAGGGAGGGAGGGGGTGGGAGGAGGGGTATTGCAGGAGGTGGCCATTGGTGGGGTATGGGGAGGGGGAGGCAGGGGTGGGGGGGGGATTTTAGCAGTTTATCTAGACAGAGATACAGTAGTTGCAGCTTTCATCACAACCCAAGACCTGAAACAGGCTCAGTTTAACCGGCTGTTATATTCTCCTGGTAATGACTTCATGACAAATCTTGCAATAACAGTTGTATGGGATGTATTTGTCAGATAAAACTAGAAAAAGAAAGCACAGTAGCATAGTTATGTGCTGATCATGTTTATATAGAGGTACACCATCATACATGTATCACAAAAACAGATTCAATAAGGATTAAGACACATTAATGTACGTCATAGATTATAAACAACACTTAACATTTTTTTTTTTTTTTTTAAAGGCAAAAATCACAGAATCAAAGAAAACATGAAATGTGTGTGTGTGTGTGTGTGTGTGTGTGTGTGTGTGTGTGTGTGTGTGTGTGTGCGTGCGCACGCGTGTGTGTGCAAGTAAGCATGTCACACAGACATCCACTGGTTAAATACTCGGCCTTGGCTCATGTGAACTGCATATTTTCGCCATTATGCGCAACACAATCTCAAGCAATGCGATCTGTATAGTTCTACCATCGTTTGGTAAAATAACCGAAGCCCCACAGATTTGAGAAGCACTTAAATCTTTTTATCATTGAACGATAGAGCTGATCTGACCAGGACACAAAAACAATGAACTTTGTCACTTGAACTTTGAAATCTGGAGTGTCTGAGTGTGCATTTTAGGAAAGAATAACAATCTGGTGAAAATTCAACTCTTATATCAACGCAAGTCCTTTTGAAACAAAAACCATGACACACGGCGCAGAGATGAACTTTACGAGTGACGACGATTCTGAAGCGAATAGCTGGCAGCTACAGGTCTTGTATCAACAAGACCTCACCAGTACCACAGGGGCCATCCAAATCCGCCATAATATCCGCCATAGTAACCACGGCGACGGTAGCGGTAAGGCGGGGCGTCGTCCACGTACACCACTTGTGTGGCTGGGACGGGGTTCACGACTGTAGTGGTCCCGTTTGGTGTCTGGATCACTGTCAACACACACACACACAAAAACAGCAAGCATGGTTAACATTCTGTCAATATGAATAATTGTGAAAAGCAATACCCATTAAGTATTAATTATGTATGGATCAACAGGGATGGCCAAACGTTGCCAATGGTAGGGGCCGACGGAACCCTAACCAAGCAAAAGCGTCACTGAGCATGAGTACATTTCTGCTGGCTCGGTGCCAGCATTACAGACGCTGTCACTGTCCAGATGTCCAAGTGGTGTGATGATAGATACCACGAAAATAGCTCAGAACGATCTGTGAGCGCATAAAAATGGTAGCATTAGTCCTTTTAAACTGTGAGCCTGGCACAAACACACACGAATGTAGACTCAATCCGGCACCAAGAACCACCTACCCCATACATGGAAAGCAGCTGAGATACTCTACTTATAATAATAATAATAATAATAATAATAAGTATTGTATAGGCACTTTACCCAATTTCCTGAATTGGCTCAAAGCGCCGCAAACTGAACCCAACACGCACGCTCACGTGAATCGCACGCATTCTCTCACACACTGGACATGAACACATTACAATCACAGCCGGAAGAAATGAGATTTCAAAGAGGTTTTAAAAGAGTCCGTTGACTCTGCATGGCAAACATGGGAAGGCAGGCTGTTCCAAATGACTGAACCGTGGTAGAGCAGTGCTCGCTGACCTAGTGTTTTAGACTGAACCTGTGGAATGCGTAGGATGTGTGTGTCAGCGGAGGATCTGAGTTGTCTGGAGGGTGTGTACAGCTGCTGCAGAGAGGACAGATATGAAGGACAGGAGGCAGTGATGCAGTTATAGCATATAGTTATATTAGCTACAAGCACAATACATGTACATGGCAGATAGCAGGATGACATAAATATATACTGTAGTGTATACACACACGGAGAGACATCCAGCGAATCAGAGAATCGCCACGTGTTTACCTTGTGCAGGTGGTGGGCTGATAACTTGCCCAGGGTACCCTCCATACCCAGACACGTACGGCACCCCGTAATCGTAGGCGATTGGGACCGTGCGGGTATAGACCTGAGCAGCAGCTGCAGGAGGCTGCATGGTGCGAGCTTCTTCCAGAGCAATCTGCCATGCCCTTAAAAAAAAAAAAAAGAGAAAAAAAAAGAGGCAGTTTTAGGTATGAATTAACACAATTTAAAAGAAAAAAAAAGCACTTCCAGATGGAAAGCATTCATAGCTGCACAGTCAAGTTTCCCGAAAAACATTCTTACACTACTACCCTTCTGCAGGTTTTTTTTTTTTTTTTTTTGAGGGATTGTTTTTTACAAAACCTATCCTCGCTTCAAACCTCTCCCTAAGAGCCCTGAGCACTCAGTTAGGGTAGAATCACACCATATTATTATCAAGTCTTATATCATCATAATTATCATCATTCTCTGCATATTTAAAAAAAAGAAAAATGACAATAAATAAATAAAAAGTCCATTTAAATTAAGTGTCATTCCTTTTCCTCCAATAGGTCTTTGGATAAGGCATCTATAAGAACTAACATTATTATTATGATTGTTATCTTTACAACTCACTTCATGTCATCAAAAGAATCGGCGCACAGCAGGAGATGGTTCCCATCTCTCATCTCCAGTTCAAACATGCACGCTTTGCCACTGCTGACGCCCTCTGGTGGTGTAACACTTGAGACCTACAGATTCAAGACAGACAACGATAGATAACTAAAGCGGCCACACTATGTCAGATATTTTGTGGTGGATGTGGTGGAAGTTTGGTGTAAACTGATGCTGAGAATAGCTAAGCTCATTTACGACTATCCTGAGCTATTCTCAAAACTGAGGTGGCCAAAATTCCATGAGAGCGTGCGGTTAGCACCATACTTCATGAATACAGGCTTACATTTTACGTTTGTTTACAGTGAATCAGCTACACAGTCTCATCAATCTGCTTCAATTCAGTCAGTGGCACTGGCCCTCAAAACCTTTCTGACCTCCTTCACATCTACACTCCCTCCCGAAACTGCGTTCATCCTCTGACACCTACATTTTCCAGATTCCATTTCCTGCACAACTAAATCATTAGGTCAACGTTCCTTCCGTTACCAGACCCCTGTTACTTGGAATCAGCTCCCTATTACAATCAGAAACAGTTCAAATAAGGAAACCTTCAAGTCCCGACTGAAAACCCATCTCTTCACCCTCTCATAGCTGTGCCAAGTTGTCGTTCTGCTGGTGTGAGTGCGTGTGTGCGCAGGGAACGGGTGTGTGTGTGTGTGTGTGTGTGTGTGTGTGTGTGTGTGTGTGTGGTGTGTGTGTGTGTGTGTGTGTGTGTGTGTGTGTGTGTGTGTGTGGATATGAGTTTTTATGAGTTTTTTATTAGTTTTTATCCATTTTGTCAGTTTTACCTGTCTTGTGTTTGTTTTATCTGTCTTTTGTGGGGTTTTTTTTTTTTTGGTCTTAATATGAATAAATATGTATTTTATGTAAAGCACCTATAGCTTAGGTAAGGTTAGGTGCTATATTAATAGTCTATTATTATTATTATTGTTTAGACCAGCTCTGACCCGCCATGACCCGGAAACAATCATGTTATGTTATGAATCAAACATATATCCAACAGTTTAACTCTTAAGAGCCCAAGCCCTATCACCCCTTCTCACTGCATAAGACTGCTTTAAAAGAAACAGTAACTGCACACCAGTAGCAGCCACTTCAAGCCACTATTATACAAGGTGTGGGCCTTTTTACTAGATCCGAAACCATTGTACACGCAGACTGCCTATTTGTGGCTTGAAGTGGCTCCTTATGACATACAAATTTTAAGCAAAACCAAGACATTTGCATGGGCTTTGAGTTTGAAGGATTAAAGAGCACCTTCTTTTTACACATTCAGCAAACACTTGTTAATTTCATGAATAACACACCTCAGGGCCGGTCTTAATGCGGACGCAGCAGGAGTGAAGGACATAAACTTCTTCAGCTCGCGGAGTGTCTGGTGACTCGAAGTACCGTAGCAAGCCGTCCCGGTACAACACAAACCAATTCTTCTTCCAGCGCCTCAAGACAGAACCTGCAAAATGGTGAAATGCTCACGATCAGAAATACCAGCAGGCAAAAAACAACAACAACAACAACAAAAACAGGGGAAGTTGTTAATGTCAACTGTCATCAGAGGTCGTGCTAGTGTTTTGCATTTTGCAACGGAAAAAGCAAGGGGTCAGAAAAAATGCGTATGGCACTAAAACAATTAATTTTGGTACACATCAGACAGATCAGGCAACTGACAAATTTAACTGGTACGGCAAAGGCTCTACTTTCCTCCTTGGGGAAGGGACACAATGCATATATATGAACTGGTGATTTTAGCCACTCACGACCAATGTAGGACTTGTCCAATGGCACCTAGATCTCTCTCTCTCTCTCTATATATATATGGTAAGTTAAAAAGGAAAAAAAAAAGGGGGGGGGGGGTGGGGGGTGGGCAGACATTTGTGTCGAACAGCAAAAAGCACCACAACTGAAAAACAACAGGGCATCTGTCTGCCCATCAATGTAAAAACAAAACACACCACCACAAAAGCCCTGATGACATTCTGTCCTCAGTACTGCATAGACTATATTGGACATCAAACATGAATTTAACCTTCCGGCTACGTCGTGGGTAAAAAGTTACACACACATTGCTTTAGATGAACGTATCTCGGTCAATATTTAGTTTAGTTTAATCCTCTTTATTCCCTGGGGAACATAGGGCTGCAACCACACTCCGCCAGCGCACTCAGTTCTGGGACGCCCTCTTTAGTTCGGCCCACGTCGTTCCGGCGGCCTTGGCTTCAGCGTCCGTACTCCTCCGCCAGGTCTGCTTCGGTCGGCCCACTTTGCGCTTTCCCTGGGGGTTCCAATCAAGGGACTGCCTGGTGACATTTGATGTTGACTTTCGCAGAGTGTGTCCGATCCATCCCCATTTCCTTTTCTTGATCTCCTGCTCGATGGGGACCTGTCTTGTTCGCTCCCAGAGGTCTTGGTTGGTGATCACCAGTGGGTATTTGATGTTGAGAATGTTGCGGAGGCATCTGTTGATGAAGGTTTGCAGCCTGTGGGAGCCTGTCTTGGTGGTGCGCCATGTCTCCGAGCCATAGAGTAGGACCGACTTCACATTTGAGTTGAAGATCCGGATCTTGTTTCGCAGGGATAGGGCTGTGGATCTCCAGATGGGGCGCAGAGTGCGAAAGGCATGTCTGGCTTTGTTGGTGCGGCTCTTGATGTCCTCGTCCGTTCCTCCATCTTTGCTGACAACGCTGCCGAGGTAGATGAACTTGTCCACCTCTTTGATGTCTTCCTGGTGCAGCTGGATGGGGTCGTGCTGTTTGTGGTTGACTCTCATGACTTCGGTCTTGCTGATGTTGATCTTGAGGCCGGTCTTCTCAGCTTCTTCGGCGACTCTGTTCAGCTTCTCCTGCGCATCTTGTTGTTTGTGGGAGAGGAGGGCGATGTCGTCCGCGAAATCCAGGTCCTCGAGCTGTTTGCTGAAGGTCCACTGGATCCCTGTCCTCTTGCCGTCGGTGGCTTGCCTCATGACCCAGTCGACCACCATCAGGAAGATTGTGGGTGAGAGGATGCAGCCTTGACGAACGCCGGTCCGTACTGTGAATGGTTCTGTCAGTTTCCCGTCGTGGATTACTTGGCAGGTGGCATCTTCGTACAGCTGTTGGATGATGTTGACAAACTTTGGTGGAAAACCGTAGTGAGACATCAGCTTCCAGATGACCTCCCTGTCAACACTGTCAAACGCCTTCTGGAAGTCAAAGAAGGTGCTGTACAGGGGGGTCTGCCACTCCAGGGACTGCTCGATGATGATCCTCATCGTGGCTATGTGATCAGTGCAGGATCGGTCGTTGCGGAATCCTGCCTGTTCCTCCCGGAGTGTCTTGTCCAGCGCGGTCTTCAGCCTCTCCAGGATGATCCTGGTGAGAACCTTCCCTGGTATGGACAGGAGCATGATGCCTTGCCAGTTGCTACAGGATGAGAGGTCCCCTTTCTTTGGCAGCTTTACCAGGTGTCCCTTCTTCAAGTCTTGTGGCACGCTCTCGCTCTCCCAGATCTTCCTCAGGAGCGGGTGCAGCATGTCGGTGGAGGTCTGGATGTCGGCCTTGAGGGCTTCTGGTGGTATGCCGTCGGGGCCTGCTGCTTTGCCAGACTTGAGGGACTTGATGGCTTTGATGATCTCTGTCTTGGTAGGGGGGTTGGTGCTGATGTCGAGTAGCTGGGCTGCCGGTGGTATGTCTGGTGGGACTGGTGGTGGAGGCCTGTTGAGCGTGTCCTTAAAGTGTTCAGCCCACCTTGTCCTTTGATCTTCCTCTTTGGTGATGATTTGTCCGTTCTTGTCTTTGACTGGTCTGGTGGGGTTGTTATTTTTCCCAGAGAGTGTCCTTGTTATTTCGTAGAGCCGTTTCATGTTCCGTTGTCCTGCTGCTGTTTCTGCTTCTTCTGTGAGGTCGTTGATGAAGTTCCTCTTGTCGTTCCTTGCGCTCCTCTTGACCTGCCGGTTGACGTCCCAGTATTGAGCCTGCAGGTCGCGCTTGTGGTCTTGGTCGTCAGTGTGGTTGATCAGGTCTTTCAGGCGTTTCCTCTCTGTGATGAGGTCCCAGGTGTCAGATGTAAGCCACTCTTTGTGTTGTCTCGTCTTCTTTCCCAGCACTTCCCTGCATGTTGCTGTCCAGGTTTCTCGCAGGTCGTGCCAGTGCTCCTCGATTGTCTCTTCAGGTAGTGTGTCGAGAGCGCTGAATCTGTTCCTCAGCTCACATCTGAAGGCGTTGGTCTTGACGCTCTCCTTCAGACTGTGCACGTTGTACTTGTGGGATGGTCTGTCCGCCTGGTCTCTGTAGGCCTTCAGCTTGATCTTGATCGCAGCAATGACGAGGTGATGGTCCGAGGCTGCATCAGCTCCCTGCTTTGCTCGGACGTCCAGCAAGCTTCTTCGCCACTTCCTGCCGATGGTGATGTGGTCGATCTGGTTTACAGTTCTTCCGTCCGGTGATGTCCAGGTGGTTTTGTGGATGGTCTTGTGCGGGAAGATGGTGCCTCCCATGACCAGGTCGTTGGTGGTGCAGAATTCTGTGAAGAGCTCTCCGTTCTCGTTCTGTGTCCCTGTTCCGTGTTTGCCCATGATGAGTTCTCTGTCTGTGTTGTCGGTGCCCACTTTGGCGTTGAGGTCTCCCATGAGGATCTTCAGGTCTCTGCTCGGTGCTTTGTCCAGGACGGCTTGGAGCTGCTCGTAGAAGTTCTCCTTTTCTTCCTCGTCCGCCACGTTGGTGGGAGCGTAGCACTGGACGATGGTGACTTTCCTGCCCTTCGAGTTGAATCTGGCGCTCAGGATCCTTGGTGACACTGGTTCCCAGGACAATAGTGCTTGTGTTGCTTCAGGTGTCATCAGCAACGCTACTCCGTGCATGTGTGGCTGGCCGTCTTCGTGTCCGGAGTAGAGGATGGTGTCTCCGGAGGTGAGTCGTGTGCGTCCTGTTCCTGTCCATCTTGTCTCACATAGGCCGAGTAGCTTCAGATTGTATCTATGCATTTCTTGACTCACTTGTGCTGTCTTTCCTGTTTCGTATAGGGTTCGGATGTTCCAGGTCCCTATCCTGGCTTTGGTCTTGGCCGTCAGAAGAGTAGTCGGCGCACTGGCTTCCCGAGGGCTTTCACCAGCTCGCGTCATGCGCTCTACTAGAGAGGACTCTTCCTGGACCAAGTTGCGTTGTAGATCTGTGGTTGTAGTTTCTGTAACAGGTTTTCTTTTTAAAGAGTTGGGCTGTTAGCCCTACTCAAACCCCCAACCTGGAGGACCAGTGAGTGCGCTTCGTCTGGCCTCTACCCTTCGACCTGTCCAGCATGGGTGGCCCTACCAGGAGACGAATCTCCCGCCGGCATAGCTCTCGGGGTCATGGAGACACGCAAGCCCCATCTCCAACGGCAAGGATGCACTCATCGATGGGGGGTCAATATTTAAGTCACACCTAACCTTTGAAATTTCATGACTTTGTCAATAAATAGTTTGACTATGTTCATGCCAAAAATTGTGTTGTTTAACTTGTAATTAGCAGAGTAATTAAACAATAAATAAGAATAAGTTGTGAATTGCCTATATAAAAAACCATGGGTAATTTGTTTCCCACGATGTAGGACTAGGAATAAGTTGAAATTTACCTTTCTAAAAACCATGGGTAATTTGTTTCCCACGATGTAGGACTAGGAATAAGCTGCAATCTGCCTATATAAAAACCATGTGTAATTTGTTTCCCACAACGTAGGACTAGGAATAAGTCGAAAATTACCTATTTAAAAACCATGGGTAAGTTGTTTCACACAATGTAGGACTAAGAAGTTTTTTAGCGACGTAGCCGGAAGGTTAACTCTTACCAGTTCGCTCCCTTGATCATCGTAAAATATTTTACGATGAGCCACCGGGGATTTTCCTAGGGCCGTCACTCACAGAAACCTGATTATTATTTTGTTTGAACACATTGTACGGGCTTCTAACATAATAATAGAAGTGTTTGCTATGTTAATTTTGAAAAATAAAGATGTTTCACGGAGCGGTAGTGTTTTCTGAGAAACCCTCGCTGTCGGACGCCATTGTTGTGTGCCCACGTGTGATTTCTGAGCGACTGTCTTTTGCGATTTTTACGTCAACATGAGTTTATCCGAGTCCTCCGATACTGAAAGTGAGGAGTTTTATTCCGAGGATGATGATTCTGAACAGGATCGGGGCTGCGGCAGTTCAGATGAGGAGAACATTCCACCAAATTGTTTGATCTCACATGGCGTGCCTGATAGGAAAGTGCTAGTTTTATTATCGCTTCGAGTACCCTTTGTTTTGCCGTATTTACGAGGCTTATATGCTGTATTAGTAAATTTGCTGATCCATAAATGTATTTAGCATGCATTTTTATTCGCAGCTGACTTTTATTCTGTGTATGCTGCCGCACATGGGTGCATAAAGTGTCATAACTTGTGCCGAAGGAAAATCCGAACTAACAATGGCCGCATGGACCTTGTGTTTGTCATTCTACATAAATCCAGTAACAGTGGGTGGAATTACACAAACTATGGCTCATATGAAGCAGAATTGAATGTAGTTTCCTCACAGTCTATAAACATACATGAGAATGAAATAAGAAAAAACTTTTGTTCACAAGCAAAACCAAGTATGTGAAATATCGGAGTGTCTGATTACACAAATAAAGAATTATGATTTCAAATAACTATAATATTTGTGAATCAACTGTGTTAATGGGCATAATTAGGCAGAGAATTCAATTTCCTTTCATTTGGTGTCTAATCATGTGCACATACAATGATTATTGGTGATTTCATGGTGCCCCTTTAGAACCTACCAATTTTGGCTCATGCACTCATCAAAAAGCAGCAAACTGGTAAGAGTTAAGCTACACACACACACACACACACACACACACAAATTAGTTACTTAGTCTGTGGAGCCAACCAGCCTTGGCAATTTCCATCGAACTCCCTCCTGAACTCATGACTGCATGTACCACTGGTACCACCGACACTCTGAAATAAGTTACATACATGTACAAGTATTATATTATATATTAATTGTAATTCTTATGCATGAGACAAATGACACAGTCTCAGTCTGTTATGATGCAGAACATTTTCAATGGTTCTTATATACTTTTTTTTAAATTACTATTCTGTTATGATGATGATGATGATGATATCATGCATCCAGACCGGAGCTACACTGGTGCTGACAGAGCTGTGTAATCAACATGATCATTGGCGGACAGCACACATCCGTTTTGCCCGTCCGTCTAGTAGTGTCTCTGACACTCTTCTTGGTAATCTTGAAGAACAGTATACGAAATTCTGGGAGCTATTTGCACTTACCCTCTTCTTTTTTCATTCATCGCAACGCTCATTACTTAACAATATTAGCACGCCTATCAGTATCAGGTCAATCTCTATCTTTGCTTTCGGGACGACCACTATAACTGCGCACTAATCAACGCCGGTATCTTTGATGCACCGAAGGACATACGGCACGGCAGGTTTATGGTCAAAATACGACGCCTACGACAGCGACAGTCTGCGATTACTGTTTGATGAAGAATGCAGATGAACCTTTTAATAAAAGCGTGAATACTTACAAACAGGTAAGCTTGCTTCCAAGAATTTTAACCACAGCTTCGTAAAGGACTTGCAGTCTTGTTTACTTCCTGAACTAAATAACGCTATTGCGCATGTGCAAAAATCATGTGACAATGAATTTATTTAGTTTCGGCGAGCCGGACTAGAAACTCCGCCGTCCAGGAATGTCAGCTCACTGTTACATGCAGAGTTCACGGATAAGCTCTGCGTAATGCTAAGGTTGACTAACGGCTATGCTGTAATTAAGATTTTGGAGAGGATGTTCTTGTTTCTCGTGCCAAATCACGTAAGAATTCAATGTATAGTCTTACATACCACGCCTGTCTGGCATGCACGTGTGCGTGCATAATATATATATATACATTTTTAATGTGTGTTGTCACCCCCCTCGCCCCCCCCCCCCCCAAAAAAACAAAACAAAAAAACAAACAAACAAAAAAACAAAAACAACCCAAAACAAAACAAAACACAAAACAACACAAAACAAAACAAAACAAAAAAACACCACCACCCCCAAACAACAAAACAAAAAACCCCAACCAAACAACAACAAACAAACAAAAAAAACCTAAACACAACACAATTCTTGTTTTCTAGAGTGTATATTTTGTCCGCATCAGATCTTGATTATACACATTTATATAAACTCTATTATACTAAAGTATACAGACCTTTCACTTCGGTCAGTGTGATATGTAGACATTTTTGGAAAAGGCTGCATGCAACCACAGCAATTCCTCAGCATTCACAAATATTCATACTGGTCGGTACAAAGATTACATGGGCATATTTGTGACCGTCCACGAGAAAACCCGGCGTAAGACGCACGCCACTGTTCCGAGCTAGAGGCTAACAAAGGTCAGCGGGTGCTATCTGGTCGATATTGAGATTTTGCCCACATCAGGTAGTTCGATCTGCCCTTAAATTATGAATGTCTTAAAAGGATTTTTTTTTTGCACTGTAAAGAGGAAGGCTGTTTCTTTAAGATGGCTTCAAAAACAAGAAATTGAAAATTTTGCACTTACGCCGGGTTTTCTCATGGAAGGTCACATTTTTGTTTTTCTTGTTGTTTTCTGTTCCCTGATAAAAGGTTTGACCGTTTGGAATTATCATCTCACATCAAAAATACCTGGGAAACTGGTAACAGCGGAGAAGTACATGCATCTAAACTGCTTCATGGGAACACACGAACACTCTCACTGAAGTAATGCGCATATATATATATACGCCTGGTCAAAAATATGTGACCCGTTCTCACAAAAGGGACCATAAGTCGAAAATTATCAATTCTAAGGTATGTACATCACTGCAATCTACTGGTTATGCCGTTTAATTCAATGTAAGAATGAAAGCCGTGCTACTAAAATTGACAGAGATATCAGCAGTTGAAGTTGGCTACTCACAAGGCGGCCATACTGACCCCCCGGCACTCTTTTCGCCTGTAGCGGCGTTCGGCCTAGCGTGACCTACAGTCCCTTTCGTGAGAACGGGTCACACAAAGTTATGAACCCAAGTATCTAAATGTACATTTACAAAATGTCTAAATGAGACCAAAGACTCTAGAACTGCAACGCATAACGGATCTAGAGTCTTTGATGAGACTACAAACAATTTGTTCAAGGACCATTGCCCCATTAAAACAACCACCGCAGCAAAAGCAGTCAACAAACATGTTATTTATAATAATATACATATTATATACACAGCTTACTGATACCAACAGTTTCAGATTTAGTTCCATGAATGCGCCTCATCTTGTTTCCGAATATTGGAAAATCAGAGCTACTCTCGCACATGATATGTGGGGGTTCTAAACGTAACAACCCAGACCCGGCAGAGTCCGCAAAACAAATTACCAAAAAGGCCTGAAAAAATGACATTTCCCTGGTTCTGTCCTTTGCATTTGAAAAATGTACGTACATACATCATACACGTGTACACAAAATATGTACTGGGCACTAAATACAACTGTGCACCATCTAAGGGGGAATTTTTGGTTGGAGAAATAGGTTGTATAAGAACTATGGAATGTACTAAAAGTATAAATACTATCTAACATCTCAAAGAGAACATACATCAATAGTAATGACACCTCTTCATCATCTGGACAAAATCACAGATTTTACCGACTTCTGATGATTTGGAACAAACTACTTGTACTGTAATGATGAAAGGTGTAGCAATCCTTTTTTTTTTCTTTTTTTTTTAAATCACCGCCCGGAAATACTACTGCTAGTGTATGTATAAGGAGTTAAGACAGTAGTATTTCTGGATGACGAAATGCGCGCATTATGTAAGTACATGTATACACTGACTACAAATTTCATTATCGGTGATCATGTTTGGTATGGTATGGTAGACTTCTCCTCGGCGCACATATCCATCTCTGCTGAAATGCTCATGGCGCCGCAGGGCTGGAGGACGAAGCAGTGAAAGCCTGCTGCCGTTAAGCGCTACTTTGTATGCAAACCTCCACCCTGCTATTCACTCTGGTGCGTGCGACAGCATTTCTGTTTACCAAGCCACCGGCCACAGCCTACTCTTCTTCGAAAGATGAACGTGGGATTTTTAGCGTGCACACTTGATGTTTGTGCGTGCGTGCGTGTGTACACGAAGGCGAGACAGGCACCGCAAACGAGTCTGCACATGGATTTGACTCGATATGGGAAGGAAAAATCCCACCATATTCCTGCCCACCGGGGACTCGAACCCGGCAGCTCAGGATCCGCAGTCGGATGCCTTAACCACTAGACCAAATCCCCTGTCTGTCCCCAAATCATGTGTGTGATCAAAATGGTGTGCACTGGAAAGAAAACACGAAAAAATACAGTGCTCAGAAAATCTCTCACAAAACATTCAAAACAGTTGATCAGGTAAACGCAGGCAGCAGATATGATTGGCTACAAAAAGATGAATGTCTGGAGATATTTGATCTCGATAAAGCACATCTGTAGTAGTCAAAATCTCAATACAGGGTCTTCCCACAAATGTACATTAACGATTATCAGCTGCTCATTAACCTGTGTCCAAAAAAAAAGTCACAAACCTGTCATCTAGTCATGAAACAGCCACGAATCTGAATGACACACAGTGATTAAGTGCAGTTATGCTTGATGATTAACCCACAAACTTCACAACGCAATTGACTAGTTGCCAGAAGCAAGACAGAGCTAGTAATGTGCCCAGCTGACTAGTGAAGTTATCGAACATTTCACAAGCCCTGTTGACGTTTATATCTGTTACTGTGTGCAAGTGTGTGTGTGTGTGTGTGTGTGTGTGTGTGTGTGTGTGTGTGTGTGTGTGTGTGTGTGTGTGTGTGTTAACAAAAGACAATCACAAAATCAAGAAATTGATAAATGTTTTAGCAAACAAAATTAGACATGTCAGTTAGAACTATTTTAAACTTCAAAATAGATATGCACAATAAGAACCACCACCAAAAATGGCCAGATTTCACAAACTACAGGCACAAAATGAATTTCTAACAATGCACTTGCAGGCACAATAGTATTGCACAGTACCATACTTCTGTTGCCATTAGAGTATAATTAACTCGGGCACACATGCACACATTAACTCCCTGTCGTGCGACGAATCTCAACTTTCAAACCAGTCACCACTCCCACCATACAAACGATGATAAATGCCACGGCATGAACCCATCACAAGCTTTGGTCACAAAATATGCTGGCTCTTCTCAGTCTTCACAAAAATCAACCATCAGACCTGTGCACACTAGAAAACCCATGTCAGTAATAACCAGACTTCCTGTCAGTAATCTGGAGCCTCTGTCAGTAAAATCAATGCGGTGATGATTTTTCAACTGACATGTCTCACAACATCGTTCATTTCACCGTGGCTGACAGAAAAATGTACATCGCAAATGGTGCACAAAGCGAGGCTCTCCCCTTTCGGTGACTTCACCAGAAAACGGTACTTCTCACCATATTCAGGCCTAAACCTCTGCTGAACTTTCAAACACTTGTTTTTGCGAGTTTCACCCCAGAACTAGGAGTTGAACGTTAAGTCGCCATTTCGGTCAGCCAAACTACACGGACGGAAGTGGCCTTAGTCTTTCTACGGAAAACAATCAAAACCGTCTTTCTGCCGAAAACTATCGAAAAGTTTTTTTCCACCGTAATTTTCACCGCTTAATTTTTAATGTGAAATCGGGGTAATTGCGGACAAACCGTGAATGTGCACAGGTCTGAACCATTCTGCAACAAATACTTTCAATGACGGTGCTTTGGTCCACTTCAACTGCTACACCAAGCAACCAAGAGTGGTGCCTTTAAAAAAAAACAAAAAACAATTGCCACAACACCTGGACTCACCTCAACCTTCAAAAATATCAACCCGTCTGTTACAATAATTTCCACTGATGATGTCATGAAATAAAAAACAAACAAACAAGAGAATAACCTCTTCGTAGCAGTAACAAATATTTCCAATGACAATGACTTTGCGTTTGGCTTAGGTCAGCGGTCACATTTACTGACCGAAAATGGGAATAAACTTGAACATGAGAATGATCTCTTCTGTCAAATGGAAAAAGGAGCCAAGTGCTTATCAAATCCATGCCCTTCCACCTTTTTTTCTTTTTTTTTTCCCCCTGCCGATCCACGCCCCCAGCACAGTCACAATATGTTGCCCAAAAGAACCAACCAACTTGAAATGATGCTTTTGGCTAATCTCAGTGCTTATATCAAACGACCAAGAATGGTGCCTAATGAGATAAACATGAACATCAGAATGATCTCCTCTTTGTAGCAGAGTTCGATGACGCGTCGAGGCTGCCGCTGCACGTATTTATAAAACTGATGCGACATGACGATCACGTGCAGCAAATCGGGAATCATCAAGCCGACGTCGCGGACGTTTTGGAAAGAGTGTCCTTCACCCTGTACAACGTGCGCGATGAACTGGTCCATTCCGCTGACAATGATATGCGTGATGTTAATGGTGACCACGAGAGCCACCTTCCAGGATTGGAACTCGTTCTCTGCGTTGACTAGGTTGAGAACAACGCAGGTGGTGAGGATCTCGGTGACGGTGAACATGAAGTGGTGAATGAAGTATGTGTACACCTCTTCGTTGTAGTAGCTGAAAAATGACCTGCACAGAACACAGATAATGATATGATATTTGAACGAAAGTAAGCTGTACTGTAAGACTGTAATGATGGGTTTTGCCTGTAAGCTTCCCTTTTTAGTTAAACACAGTACGCAATGCACGATTCCTAAAAATGAGCAGATAAAAAAAAAAAAATTAATTACACACACACACACACACACACGCACACACACACGCACACACACACACACACACAGACAGACTTGTGTACGTACAGAAAAATTCTCAAATAAGTTCATTCATAAGCAAAGCCAATCATACCAACTTTTTTCCTTCTTCTTTTCTTTTAAACCAGAAAACTGGTTCGTAAAGGCAGTTACGAACATTCTTGACATAATACATTATATTCAAGTACAGCCCATACCTAATACAAAGAGAACGACTACAGTAGAATTTGAAAAATTGAAAAGCACAATCCCCCCCCCCCCCCAAAAAAAAAACAACAACAACAAACAAACAAAAAAACAACCCCCTCCCCCCCAAATAAAAAACAAAAAAAAAAACAAACAAAAAGAAAAACCAAAAAAAAAAAAAAAAAAGGAAAGAAAACAGTGAACTAGGCTTACCACCATGAGTAATAGTGAGGATACATATTGATGACGTAAAGGAACAGCATGCTTCTTCTCAAAGGCACTCCACTGCGGAAGAGGCCGATCAGGTACCGCAGACTCTCATAGAAAAGAAGAATGAAGATGACGGTGAAGATCCACATCTTAAATGTATTGCTGGTGGCGTTGAAGTACACATGCTTGTAGGTCACGACACCTGGGTTCTCATATCGTCCTATGAAAAACAAAGATACAAGACATACTTAATTATATAAAAGACCATTTTCAGACTTATCTAGCTAGACTCACAAATCCTTCTCAGGTGTTCTGGTGGTGTCTTACACTGTATCTGCACTGTTACAGCATCTAAAGCTCAGGACACACGGGAGACATTCAAACCAACATGGACAGGGATGTCGTTTGGGGTCGGATCTCGGCTAAAAGCCGATTTTAAAAAAAAAAAGCCGATAATCTGTCATGTTGGCTGGCCGAGCCGAAGTTTTCACGAGTGATGATGTCCGTTTCTGCGAGATTCCTACAGAACATCTTTAATTCATGGAGGTGGAGGGAGCACGTAACAGTAGGGAATCTAGTCGAAAAACTTGTGAAACTGCTTCGGCAGAGAGAGCCGAAACGTTCTGTAAAAAGCCGAAACTTTCATGGCTGTTTTGGCTAAATCGCCGAAGAAAAAAAATCCTGGCAACATCACTGATGGAGAACACCTGAAATCACGCTTTGGAAAATTAGGGTGAAGGCATGCATGTTGTAGCCACTTCACACGAGAAACACACAAAAACACCATGTTCGCTGTTTGTTTCAACTTGAAATACACTCGCTTGACTCAACTGAAGGCCAACCATAACCTTTTACAAAGTGATCTGACCCCTGTATTATGCTGATTTATGAAGAAACCATTTAAAACTCTGTGCAAAATCTGACCCCTGCATTATGTTAATTTATGAAAGAAATCATTTAAAACACTGGGCAAAATCTGACCCCTGCATTATGTTAATTTATGAAAGAAACCATTTAAAGCTCTGGGCAAACTGAGTGATGATAACAGATGTTTGTTTCCTAGATGGAAGACCATACAGTGTCACACCTGCACTTTACACAGGCAAAAAAAAAAAAAAAAAAAATCAGTAAGAGGGTGAGCCTTACCTCGGAAGACTGTGTCGAAACAGGAGCAGGTGCATCCGTACCTATCAATTGGGGGCTTGTCTGGCACCCATATCTTCATGTAGAACACACCTGGGCAGAGACAGAAAATTAAACACACACACAGAGACACACACACACAGAGACACACACACACACACACACAGACACACACGAACGCACGCACACACACACACACACACACACACACACACACACACACACACACACACACACACAAAAAAGAAGAAGAAAGAAAGAAAAACCCTTTAGCCAGTAGGTCTTCTGCAAATGGCCAAATCTTAGCCTTGGTCTTGCTAAATGAATTTGTCTTTAAATAATGAAAATGCTATAGACGCAGTCCAGAATATTCTTTTCTCAGCAAGACCAGAGTTAAAAAAGAATATATATATGCACAAACACAGGAAAAACGAGAAAAGCCGAGTAAATTTGCTACAGGCTAGCCAATTTTCACCCATCAACAACTGCACAATTTGAACACAAATGGCTTTAAACTAAAGTAAACTGAATGTTAACAGACAACACACTAACTGAGAAAGTTTTACTGATAGTTTGATACAAACCAATGTGGAGATAGGGCAGGAGCACAAGAAGGACTGCAGTAATTATAAAGGCGATGAACTTGTCACAGAAGTTGTTGTTGGAAGCCACATAGTGAAGGTTTGTCAACTGCTGCTCCACATAATCCTGCATGGCGAGCTTCGACAGTACCTTGTCTTCCTCGCTGTAAAACACGCAAAGTGTGATACGTCAGCAATGCAATGCCCAGACTCACGGCAAGTAAAGATCTATACTTAAATTAAAAAAAAAAAAAAATCCCCAATCCTGAAATTAAAAAGAAGCACCCTGCCAAAACAAAATCTCAGAGCCTGCTACCTCTAACCGCTAAACCAGAGACTATAGATCTGCTATGCCAGAGGACATCTCATGGTTTAACTTTGCTGGCACCAGGGCGGAGAACAGCTTGAGAATGATCACAACTGGCTTGACGTGAAGCGGGGCTTTTTAGTTTCCAACAAAATACATAGATTAGCATTAGTAGCAACAGTTTGAAGTACAACTATATGAATAATTACCCGGCAAAACAGCAAAAAAAAAAAAAAAAAAAAACCAAAAAAAAAAAACACCCAAAAATAAAAAAAAAACACCCCACACAGATCTCTGTTACAAGGCATAAAATATGCCGTGTTGCACCACAGAAACACTGTGCAGCTGAAGCATAGTGCGTCAGATATATTTTAGCATAGCAGATCTACAGCCTTTGCTCTAACATCCGATCAAAATAGCTACAGAGAGCTTCCCACAGATGTACCCACCAAGCACGGTACAATCACAAACATGAGTAACCTACTGAACCATTACCAACACCCTACCTTGATCGACTAAGAAGTTGAATTCACACCGTTAGGAGATAGTGCATGCAGAGGCAACAGAATATTGTAGTGAAATTATACCCAACCTTGATAGCATATAGGTACATGTATACACGTATACAGAATATCACCAACTGAAATCTCATGACTGTCAATATACGAAGAATTCACAAGACCTATTACAGCGATTGTCAAATGCGCTCGCCCACTCGCTTTCACTACCAAATTTACCGTCGGGTGAGTGAAAGCTCTGGTAGCAGTAGCCCGAATGGCGAGCAGGAATTCTGAGATGAATCAGAACCTAGCAGCCACTCTGGCTTCCAGAATTTTTTGGGGGCTACCAGTTTTGTTCATGGTGGTAGCCCGAATGGCTACCATGGTCCTGACACATTTGACGATCGCTGCTATTACACTGCTGATGAAATGCGCAGCTACTTATTTTTCAATCTGAAAGGCTAGTACTACTATACATCACGTACTGCTAGTACATGGCTTGTACCAGAAACAGGTTTGTTTATGAATTTAACTCCTGCTCTATAACCGCCTGTCCATGTCCGAGTTATTCAACCTAAGTAAGTTTGGTGCCATGGTGGGGATTTATTAAAACTGTTGACAATGTGCAAATGTGCTCAGTCATAATGATAAAACTAGAAGTCTCCAACAGTATCACCAAACAACTTTCACTAGGATGTTAACAAAAACTCCACTACAGACAAAAGTGAGACCTAGCAGAAAACAACAACTGTGACTAGTGAGAGCTAGGAAAAACAACAAACAAACACAAATTCCATCAATCTACTTGAACTGTTATCAGTTTCACTTCAAAGTATAAGGAGTTCATGTACACACGATGACATACCATGATATATCAATATATCATGTTTGGAACGAATTACCGATTAAAAACGCAGGCTATCTTTCTAAAAAGTGTTTCTTGTTGAAAAAAGTAAAATATGTCTGCGAGTACATTTTTGAGAAATGAAAGTACATAATAATTTCAACATTTCAGCCTATGTCGCTGAAAGTTAAACTCTTGAAGCAGATCGGATTCAAAGGTGATGTGAATTTTAAGAGAAGGATGATACATCTTGATAATTATCTCGATCACAAGTTAAAATTTACCCGTCATGCTTGACCAAGTATTTGGCAAATCTTCGTATCAACCGAAATAAACGTGACATCAGAGACATGTTGAAGTGTTGGTAGCCCTCATCGAAGGTCAAGGTCAAAGCATGTCATGTCAGGGTGAAGGATGGTAGGACTTTACGTACTGCTTTTCTGGTTTCAACAGAAAGGGTGAAGTTTAGCAAACAGAAATCGTGTATAATATTCAGATGTAGGAAAATGCTTGCTAATGACTATCAACAGGACACGTTCAACCTCCTGAACTGGGCAGTTATGCATGGAAGTAACATAAAACTCAGTGCTCATGCAAACACAGATTAAATGTGAAAGGTTAGAACAAAAAGCATGCATTAGGAACATAAAACTATGTAGCTTTCTGCTAAGACAAATATGAATTAGGGGGTGGGGGAACTGAAAGACAACGTTATAGATATATTTTGCAGACTAATTCAAAACCACACAGACAAACAACAACAACAACAAAAAAACCCAAACAAAAACACACACCAAAACAATAACCCACAGACACAACAACAAAAAGAAGACAACAACCCCAAATAACAAGCCAGCTAACCAAACAACTACTTAAATTTAAAACTAAAAAGTGAAATGAAAATGAAGATTTTTAGGTGTATGGTTCACATAAGTTGGAAAAAGGAAACCAAAAATTTAAATTCACATAAAAAACAAATTGATGGAAAAAAAAAAAACATTTGCCACAAACAATATCCAGATGAATTTTAAACTGAAGCGCAGACCAGTTGGTCTATTCCAGTTTTACAATTCACTCAATCACTGACTAAGTGACCGTATCACATAGTAATACAGTCAAACCTGTGTAAGGCGGTCACCAAAGGGATTGGCCCAAACCGACCGCCTTAGACAGGTGGCCTGGTTATCCAGGGTGGCATGTCAACAGCTAGCATGTCAGGGGATCCTCTGGGGTGACAAGGTTAGACAGTGGCATGGCTTATACAGGTGACCGCCTTGGCAGGTTCGACTGTAGTAAGCAACACAAGCAGCTGAGTGAATGCATACGTGCAAAACTGCATGGGAAAAATATATTTATATATAAAGAAGTGAAATACATGTACTGTTCAGAGCTGGGTTAAAGGTACTATGACCCAATCTGCAAAAGCACTAGTATTCATGACTTAATAAAGGAAAGCAGCACAAGTAGTCTGATTTGGTTCTACCAACTGGAGCCAGGGGCTGGGTTCATAAACTTCGCTGGAACAGAGCATTTCAGGACCTGTTGAGTGTCCTGTGTCAATGGAGCAAAATTTCTAGATTCGGTCAATGGTGTTCATTTGATATAGTCTGCCTGGTAGTGGGTGCAAATTTTTACCAAGTCATGTCCAAGGGGAAATGGAGAGGGGGATGGTGGGTGGGTGGAAGGGGAAGTGGTGGTGGTGGTGGGGGGGAGCGTGTTCCTTACACAGTTACAGCTTTGACCATCTCTGTCAAATTCAGAGCGTCATTTTGTAAAATCAGTGAAGTACAGCCTCAAAATCTCTGCATAAAAACCTCTGCGTAAATGACGCACATATATGTGCGTAATAAGGAACACTGGGGGTGGGGGTTGGGGTGGGGTGGGGGGCAACTGTAACCCCAGCTCCTCCTCCCTCGCTGTGTGGGACGTGGTGACCACTGAGTGACTGACTTTGTTTCATGACCTGAATTTTAGCAACGCCAGACTTGAAAAGAATGTAGCCATCAGATGTTGAAAATGGGGGGGGGGGGGGGGGGGGGGGGGGGGGGGGGGGGGGGGGGGGGGGGGGGGGGCTATCGTCCCTGAAGAATATGGGGCGCAAAATGCACCTTACCCGGGAAACGCCGACGGTCCAGCGATAGACACAGACTCGCGATTTTTAGGCCAGAAAAGCAGGAAAATGCTTTAAAAAGCCGGAAAGCTCTTCACAGCTGGTTCAAAAAGCCGGAAATCCGGCCACAGCAGGAAGAGTGGCAGCCCTGACAATAGCACAAAAAGTATTGCTGGCGAGAGATGTTAGGGTCAAAGGGCTCACTCAGCGAAGGTGGAAGAGCTGGTGTACACGCGTATACATAAATTTGCACCCCCCCCCCCCTTGCCCCATGTGTTTGCAACCCCAAATGGGTGAACTATATCAGTAGTTAAAAGAACTGTTGGTGAGGAGTGTATGTAACAGTTTCAATCAGTTTACCATTCTCATTTCTGTTAGTCGGGCTGGGGGGGGGGGGGGGGGAGGGAGAGAAAGTTGTTTAAACAACAGACTGTACAGCTCAAATTTATAATACAGAAAGTTACTAATACATAGCGTTGGGTGGTTACTATGTGACTCCATATTTAACACAACACTAAAATCAATGAATGGAAATGCAACACGACTGGTATGATTTCCACACAACTTAGTACTAGAGCTGCCGCGGTTAACCGGTTTACCGGTTCCCATTTGAACCGGTTCGCCGAACCGGTTCGAGTTGCCGCGAACCGGTGTTTTGGTCATAGACTATAGTACACGTACTAAAGTTACTTTAAGTCATCCTTTTTAAGTTGTTTCTCTATAGAGAAACAACTTTATGAGACGGGGAAGATTTTGCTACGCGCAGCAGCAAGTTTCAGTGATACAAAAACAAGACTGTGACGTTTCTCCACACAATACTTACTTTCACGCACACAGTGACGTAACGAAATATGCGTCATAGGCACTCGACGTGCACACTATGCTGCTGCGTTCTTTTTGGCGGGAGTTGACGTGTGTGTGTGTGTGTGTGTGTGTGTGTGTGTGTGTGTGTACGGATGTAATGATGGCTATCTCCTAAACCACCTCGTTGGAGGCCTTTTTACTTTGATATAAAATGGGAATTCACCTTCTCCAGACCTACCTTTCACGAATTTTATCCTGCGGCATTTTCAAAGGAGTTATCGCCGATTTTTAAAAAATCGGCCATGTTACGAATTTTTTCGGAAAAAATGTTCAAATGGCTTCATTTTCTGAAATTGCGAAGATCATCCAATTATACTGCCTGTTTTCGTAGCACAGCTCTGTAGCTCTGACAGGTTTTGTGTAAGAAAAATGTTTCCGAGGTAGGGGTGGTTTGCATATAAGGCCAAATGTCTATTAAAAGACTCCTTCAAATTACTCATCGTTCCGGTATTTTTGTCACTTGTGCCAACTGCACATATGACGTGAACTACTGCACTATTATAGCTTTAGTATTAAGAATTACAGAGCTTTTAGATTTACACATTTTTTCATGTTTCTGCGAGAAGCGCCGGTCAAAAAAGTTCCAATACTGCAATTTCGTAAGTACAATTCAAGTCACTTAAGTCCACGTTTCATCAGCTTTCTAGATCTTCCAGATTTTATGTCAAAATTAATTTAGTAACGGAAGTCACAAAAGGAACAAGGAAATCACAAGATACGCAGAAGTAGCATCTGTCAGACGAGCAGCGTGAGGCTGACGTCAAATGTTTGGTTCACAGACAAAATCTGCAAGTAACGTCACTGCTTCCGACATTTCATCAGCACTCTAGATCTTCCAGATTTCATGTGAAAAATAATTCAGTCGGAGAAGTCACAAAATTAATCCAACAGGGAAATCACAAGACATGAACAAGCATCCTCAGACGATCTCAGTGCTAGAGGCTGACGTCAAAAGTTTATTTCAGGGAATTGACGTCATCTCTCTCTCTCTCTCTGTATGACGACCTGCCTGAGGCTGACGTCAAATGTTTAGTTCACGGAACTGACGTCTCTCTCTCTCTCTCTCTGGGGAGCCAGGGTGGCCGAATGGTAGAGCGTTGGACTTTCAATGCTTGGGCCAAGAGTTCGAATCCCGGCCACTGGGGCCAAATATTTGTGCTGGCCTTTTTCTCGTTGCCCCGTCTTTGATATCACCCTTATGTGGTGGAAAAGGACGTTTAACTCCTATACACCCACCCACCCAACCTCTCTTTCTCTGCCTCTCTCTCTCTCCCTTCTTCCCCCACCCGGCCCCACCCCCCACCCCCAGTCACGTGGCTAATCGGTCGAGGTCGTAGAGGATCTAGTGTCATTGGTAGAACTTGGAGAGGGGAGAACCGACAACAAAACAGACAAAATAAAATGAAGTTTGGAGAAACAACTTTGTACAACGGGGCCGTTCCTCCTTGTTTCTTCTAATTCCTTCTTGACGGCCGCTGGAATTCTTGTAACGTATCTGCAGATCTTGTAGTCTCGTCTGTATCCTACTCTGTAACCTAAGCTGGGGTTGGGGGAGGAGGAGGAGTGGGGGGGGGGGGTAATGTTGTTGACATTTTTTCCGCACTTCTTCTTCTCCTCCTCCTCTTTTTTCTTGTTTGTTTGTTCGTTTTGTGTGTTTGTTTGTTTAGCCAGGCTTTATTTTTGACGACTAGCAATCAGTTTACTGCAGCCTGATCGCTGATGCACTTGAACACACACACATATATATGAACATGCATCGCATAAAACGCCAATATTTTGTGCAGAACTCAAACACCGTTTGGTGATGACTGAACCGGAAAAAAACACCGGTTTAAAAAACCGGTTTGAAGTTTGAAGTTTGAAGTTGGATTTTTGAACCGGTTCACAGCTCTACTTAGTACGCTTAGCGTAATTTGAAATTAACGGGAGCACAAGTAGCGTATAACTGGATACTTCTGACCTTTCCTGGAAGTTCTTCCAAGATCACCAATAACCATATCCACATGTACAGTCACGAGAAAACATTGGCAAGTGCGCTAAAGCCAGTAACTAGTAACAGTGCATGTGTCCGTTTAACAATAACAGTAAACAAAACATTTTACGGTAATCGTAATAAAAAGATACTGTACCTGAAGTCCTCGCCACACGACCAAAATGCGTCTGCCACAATTTGCCTCCCTTGACCAGATGAAGCTACCTGACTATCGTCAAAAATAGGTGAGAATAGGACAGTATAAGAATTCGAGCAGAATAAGGCGCTGTAAACATCCTAAACATTTCCAAGTGCAGGGGTGGGTGGGGTAGGGTGGTGTGTGTATGTGTGTGGGGGGGGGGAGGGGGGGGTTGGGAGTTTAACGTCCTTTTCCATCACATAAAGACAGGGCAGCGAGACTGAACTTGAAAGGCCAGCACAAATACTGATTTGGCGGCCCCCGATGAGCCGGCCGGGATTCGAACCGGGCCGGCTCACCGTCGACGGCGGCCGGACTGACCCGAGCGGCATCGAAAGTCTAACGCTCTACCATTCGGCCACCCCGGGCGGCTCCCCCGCTATTACAAGTGCAAAAGGCATCCCTTGTTTATTTCTGTTCATTTATTCTTCCTTTCTTCTTCAGTTGTTGTCTTCAGTTATCAGTCCATTCATGTCATGTATATGTTATGTTGTTTATTTATTTTAGACTGATTTGAGTGATTGAAGTTATTCATTCTCGCCTTACGTTCTTTTCTTCCCCGGCGCCGGACGGACATGGCTTTAGGTATTTCGATCATCATGTCATCAGTATAAAAGAAAAAAACAAAAAACTTGACTGAAATGTTGTAATTTACTGATTCATTTCTTTCTTCATTTATTCGGCTTTCCCTCCTTCACTGAGAGTCGAGTCATTCATGAAAATTGTGACCGTACACCACGAAATGAGTCGCTTTGCGCCTGACTTCATTTTGTTTAGCAGCCAAAAATAGGCAGATGAGGCTGGATTGGTCGATTTTGAGATTTCATTTGATTTGGACTGTTTAACTATTTTTCTGTGATGAGCTTTAATACCTAAGCCAGATTAAGTGTAGAAATACTTTATTCAGCCTGAAACAGGTTGCTAAGGAAAACTTCTATAACAGCGTTTTCTCAAGTTTGTTCTCGTTTTCTGGTGAAATGTGATCTGAGGGGATACCTGTTTAAGAACTACTGTATCTTTGCCAAAAGATCAATAATTATACCATTGGAAAGAGCATTTCTTCTACTTTGTGCTGATGGCAGTATCTCAGAATAGTCAAAACGTGACTTACGACTCATATCGTGGTGTACGGTCTTAATAATCTCAGTGATCGTGACCGGCACAGGGTCAGGCCGGGTCACTGAGTGTCAGTCAGTCAGTCAGTTCAGCAACTGAGTTATCAGTTTACTAATATCATCTCAGTTTTCCTTCCTTCCTTCCTTGGGCACGGTGACCGGCCGTTGTTGTTCAGTTGTTGTTTTACGCTTCAAGTTGTGTCTTTTAACACTGGAACCGCTGAAAACACAGCTTTCTTTCAACGAGCGACCGCTCAGTTTTACTGGTCCTGTTTGAACCAGTACGGCGGCCGTGACGTGAGTGTTTCCGAGTCTACGCCCACGGCACATAGCCGGATAAGCCAGCCAGACGCCAGTTCGAGCCTTCGCTGCAATGCAACCGTTTAAAGGGACTAATCATCATGACGGATGACCGCTACGCTTTTTTGCACACACTGAGATCGTTCTGAGCTGTTCAGTTTCAAGTTCGTGGTATCTACAGTATCATCACTGACACCACTTAGGCTGACACCTGGACCGTCTGTGACAGAGACTGCAGCACTGGCACTGACGGAACCCGGCAAAGGATGCGTACTCGATAATCGGCCCTCTGAGCGCCCCAGTAGTGTAACAACAGTCGTAGAATTTGAATGTTTGTTGTTGTTGTTGTTGTTTTTTCTCTCCCACAACTCTTTGCCGTCTCCAGTGGTGTCAAGTTCCTCCCTGGTAATGGGTGGAATCCACGCATGGTGATGGAGATGAGGATGATGGTAAGATGATGCTATATATGGAGGTCCGTGTGGTTTGGGACTCCGGGACAGGGCCGCATTCCACGCTTCCTGTCATAAATATCCCGGCATTAACCAGGCCCGGGAACTACGGCACCTGCGGTGCCGGCCGTGCAATCATTCACATCATAAGACGTGTCATACCAAGGGAAGCACCCCCAAAGTCGCACCCGTGACCGAAGTGGGTGAATCTCGGCTGTGTGGCAACAGCCTCTCCATTGAGTCCATAGCACACCCGCTCTGGGTAGGAGCCGACCTTGGTTGGAAAAATCCCGCTTGCCTCGGCTGGGATTCGAACCCGGGTCTCCTGGTCCATGGTCCGAAGTACTAACGGGGGCCGGTTAGACTTTGAATGTCAGTTCGACCGCTCGCGCAACATTGTATCGCATTAAGAGCTGTACTAATCACTGATCAAGATAGAGTATTTCAGTCGAGCGCCGTACAGGCGCACTCACGAGCGAAACTGTTCCAAATCACAAGCTGGCCTAGCAAAAGTCTGTTTATTTAAGGCAACATCAGTTACGCCGACCGGCGCGAGTCTTTGCTCAGTGTGGTGTGATGACATAAGCGCCGGACTGCTTTCATACTGATGCACAGGGTTAGCGAATTCGACGGAAACACACACACACACACACACACACACACACACACACACACACACACACACACACACACACACACCGTCACACACACCGTCTCTCTCTCTCTCTCTCTCTCTCACACACACACACACACACACACACACACACACACACACACACACACCGTCACACACACACACACACACACACACACACACACACACACACACACACACACACACACCGTCACACACGCGCGCGCGCGCACACACACACACACACACACACACACACACACACACACACACACCGTCACACACACACACCGTCACACACACACACACCGTCACACACACACACACACACACACACACACACACACACACACACACACCGTCACACGCGCGCGCACGCACACACACACACACACACACACACACACACACACACACACACACACACACACACACCGTCACACACACACACACACACACACACACACACACACACACACATACACACACACACACACACACACACACACACCATTTCCACAACGTTGGTGTATGCCGGAGTTCGTATCAGTGAGACTTTAAAGAACTGACGTCAGTAACTGCGAATGCCTTCCTCGATACTCGGGGTGACAAGCTTTTCATCTGCGCTTGCGGCTTTGGTTGAAACGATACGCCTACTTCTTTGTTTCAAAGCTTTCAACAACAAGGACATCTGGGGAAAAAGAAAAACTCAGTTACGCAATCAGGAAGAGAATGATGTCTTCAATCAAGGTTTCCCTGCGCAATTTCATCCTTTCCCGTGATTGCATTTCGCCGCACTGCCACTCGAGTGAAGTTTGCAAGGGGGAGGGGAGAGTACTTGGAAGAAAATTAGTGTTCAAACAAAGGATCAAACCCTGCTGGTTCAGTTTGGGAGAAATTGTGTGTGTGTGTGTGTGTGTGTGTGTGTGTGTGTGTGTGTGTGTGTGTGTCCGCGGGATGGTGGTGCGTGCCTGCGTGCCTGCATGTGCGTGTGAGTGTGCGTGTGTGTGTATGTGTTGGGGGGGGGGGGGATGGGGGAGGGGAGGGGGAATGTGTGTGTGTGTGTGTGTGTGTGTGTGTGTGTGTGTGTGTGTGTGTGTGTGTGAGAGAGAGAGAGAGAGAGAGAGGGTGCGTGGTGTGAGGTGTGAAGAGGGTGATTTTTTTTATCTCATGTTTTATCTTCTTCTTTTAGGGCCTGTGGCACATTATTTTTAGTATCGTTTTGTGTAATGTATTGAACAACGTAGTTTTTATTGTAGGCCTATCTTTCTGTTCAGTATTGAATGCTCAGCGGACAGTAAGAAGAACATCCTTTTAAAGGACAATAAAGATATATTGTATGCATTTTGGTTCTGCCGAGATTAAAAACACAAGACCTTCCGACAAGCGGGCTGTAAACACTCTGAGCCATCCCCCCCCCCTCCATTCCTTATTAGTTGATTTTACTGAAGCTGAACGTTAACCTGATTTACTTCGTGAGTGCGTTTGTCGCGTTAAGCTTGTTGCAAACCGCCATGTCTTGTCATCATCTTCCTGCTGTTAGTGTCAAGCCCTTTGCCGAAGACCCTTGAGAGTGAGAGAGACTGAAGTGGATGTGGGATGCACGTGGTGTGCTTGTGTCACGTGATAAACTGAGTGTTTGGACGTTGGGACAGGAAATCACTAGTGTGCAAAACAATCGATACTGATCGGGTCGCCGGTGTGTAGTTATAGCATGCTTGAGTGCCTTGTTGTGTTCGGGTTTTTTTTTGGTAGGTCGGATTTCTTTTTCAAAACTTACATTCTTTCTTCAAAGACATGGTAATGCCCCCTGTACCCTTGGTCGGAATGGCCAAATATTTGTGCTGGCTTTTTAATCGTTGCCCCGTCTTTGATAATTATCACCCGTATGTGGTGGAAAAGGACGTTAACTCATTCTACCCGAGCCACGACTAGAGTCGTAACAGTTAGTTTACATCTTAACTCCCTCTCCAAAATGTCTGCTGTCAGGTTTTCTTGGCAACCCGATGAAGGTGGTGTCAAAGTACTGTACAATATCTAAGCAACACTCTCCCTAAATATAAAATCATTTGGCCCACTTGGTGCAGTGTCACCACGTGATCCAGGCAGCTAGTGACAGACGTATGATACTAGCGTCAGTGTAGAAAGGGTTAAACCCCCAAACACCCACCCCACACAACCTTGGTCGGAATAGTAGTAAGGGGAATTCGGGCCATGTGGAAAGTTATCTTTGACGTGCATAAATACTCGACAATTCTCAATGAACGCGTGCGTACACGAAGGGAAGACAAGCACCCTACACGAGTCTGCACATGAATTTTACTCAATTTGGTGAGGAAAATCCGAAACCATATCCATAGAGGATTCGAACCCAGCACCACAGGATCCACAGACAGTCGGCTTAATCACTACGCCAAATGGCCTTGTCCTTATGTTAGGCCAGTGTATAATTCTTTACCATTAATTCGCGAACCAAGCCAGTGATAGCTCTTGGCTAAAGGTACGGCCTCAACCTCTTAGTCACGTGACTGGGGTTAATTTACCATCCGCCTGTTTCCTATCTTGAACCACCACACACATACAGTGACTAGAGCGAACTCTGCCAGCTCCATAGAGGGCGTGGCTGACTGATGCAGGAACTGCACGTGACCATATATGGTACAGGGAAGGGATATAGATACATGTACATCATATTTCCACCCTGACGACCATCACTAAGCCCGAAACTTCACGTGACCATATGTGGCAAAGGGAACGGATATAGAGTGTTGATACCAAGAATTGTCAGACGTTTAGACGAATAGAAACGAGAAGTATATAATTATATAACTGTCTTACAGTTCATTTTGTGACAGACCCTGCTTACAAACAGCTCGAAGACAGACGTTTGATTTGTCAGTTGTGGTGAAATTCCTATCTGAGAGCTGCAGTATGTAGAAATGTGACTGACATGTTGTGCCGGCTAAAGGATTAGGAACGGATACTTTACTCAGATTTTATGACGTGCTCAGTTTGCCGAAAAGAGACAGAGGTGAAAACGGTGACTCCATTCAGTGAACTAGTCACGCCATACCGATGTGATAGTAACTGGACGAAGTTGGTGGGAGATGGTGCTTCAGAGAGCGGGAGGAGGGTGAGCGTGGTTTTAACTGTCATTCACCTTTGCAGGCAGAATCCGAGTTGGAGGTTTCATGCAATCCGGTTGTTTGTCTCCCTTTCCTTTTGGTCTTGCTGTCCCCTCCGGACCAACCGACTCTACTGCATGCGTCCCCTCCCCAGTTCCACGAGAATTTTACGGTGTGCGTCACAACCAGAGTAACATCCCTAATCCCACAACCAGGGTCCCATCCCTAATTCCACGAGAATTTTACTGTGTGCGTCACAACCATAGTCCCATCCCCAGCTCCACGAAAATTTTACTGCGTGCGTCACAATCAGAGTCCCATCCCCAGCTCCACGAGAATTTTACGGTGTACGTCACAGCCAGAGTCCCATCCCCAATCCCACAACCAGGGTCTCATCCCTACTAGTAATTCCACGAGAATTTTACTGTGTGCGTCACAACCATAGTCCCATCCCCAGCTCCACGAGAATTTTACTGTGTGCGTCACAACCATAGTCCCATCCCCAGCTCCACGAGAATTTTACTGTGTGCGTCTAAACCATAGTCCCATCCCCAGCTCCACGAAAATTTTACTGTGTGCGTCACAACCATAGTCCCATCCCCAGCTCCACGAGAATTGTACTGTGTGCGTCACAACCATAGTCCCATCCCCAGCTCCACGGGAATATTAATGCGTGCGTCACAACCATAGTCCCATCCCCAGCTCCACGAGAATTTTACTGTGTGCGTCACAACCATAGTCCCATCCCCAGCTCCACGAGAATTTTACTGTGTGCGTCAAAACCATAGTCCCATCCCCAGCTCCACGAAAATTTTACTGTGTGCGTCACAACCATAGTCCCATCCCCAGCTCCACGAGAATTTTACTGTGTGCGTCACAACCAGAGTCCCATCCCCAGCTCCACGGGAATATTACTGTGTGCGTCACTACCATAGTCTCATCCCCAGCTCCACGAGAATTTTACTGTGTGCGTCAATTCCAAGTAAAACTGTTATATTTGAATAGTTCGAGATAATGACAACCAGTTGATGCCAGGTCATCAGAGAGAGATCTGAAAAGAACCGTGCGCCGGCGGGTCATTGTGAACCTACTTTTCCTGAGAAATGGTGAAGTAGGGCCAGGTGTTACTGTGGCAACAACGCAACTCTAGCACAGGTGTTACTGTAGTCCTGATGTTACTGTAGTCCTGATGTTGCCGTAGTCCTGATGTTGCTGTAGCCCTGATGTTACTGTAGTCCGCAAGTTACTGTGGTCCTGATGTTGCTGTAGTCCTGATGTTACTGAAGTTCAGATGTTACCGTAGTCCAGTTGTTACTGTAGGCCTAGTATTACTGTAGTCCAGGTGTTGCTGTAGTCCAGATACTACTGTAGTCCACATGTTACCGCTTTAGTCCAGATGTTACTGTAGTCAAGATACTATCATAGTACATGTGTCACTGTAGTCCAGGTGTTGCTGTAGTCCAGATACTACTGTAGTCCACATGTTACCGCTTTAGTCCAGATGTTACTGTAGTCAAGATACTATCATAGTACATGTGTCACTGTAGTCCAGGTGTTGCTGTAGTCCAGATACTACTGTAGTGCACATGTTACCGCTTTAGTCCAGATGTTACTGTAGTCAAGATACTATCATAGTACATGTGTCACTGTAGTCCAGGTGTTGCTGTAGTCCAGATACTACTGTAGTCCACATGTTACCGCTTTAGTCCAGATGTTACTGTAGTCAAGATACTATCATAGTACATGTGTCACTGTAGTCCAGGTGTTGCTGTAGTCCAGATACTACTGTAGTGCACATGTTACCGCTTTAGTCCAGATGTTACTGTAGTCAAGATACTATCATAGTACATGTGTCACTGTAGTCCAGGTGTTGCTGTAGTCCAGATACTACTGTAGTGCACATGTTACCGCTTTAGTCCAGATGTTACTGTAGTCAAGATACTATCATAGTACATGTGTCACTGTAGTCCAGGTGTTGCTGTAGTCCAGATACTACTGTAGTCCACATGTTACCGCTTTAGTCCAGATGTTACTGTAGTCAAGATACTATCATAGTACATGTGTCACTGTAGTCCAGGTGTTGCTGTAGTCCAGATACTACTGTAGTCCACATGTTACCGCTTTAGTCCAGATGTTACTGTAGTCAAGATACTATCATAGTACATGTGTCACTGTAGTCCAGGTGTTGCTGTAGTCCAGATACTACTGTAGTCCACATATTATTTTGCAGCTAAGATGCTACCGTAGTACAAGTGTTACTGTATCAAGCTGCTACCGTAGTACAGGTGTTACTGTAGTCAAGATGTTACTGTACGCAAGGTGTTACTGTAGTCCAGATGTAACTGTCATCAATATGTTACCGTAGTACAGGCGTTACTGTAGTGCATATGTTGCCGTAGTTTGGATCTCACGGTAGCCAAAACCGTTACCGTTGAAAACGTTACTGTAAACGATATAGGAGTCTTGTTGATACGGTAGTTTAGATGTTACAACAGTGAAACTAGCACGTGACAATGACTGTGTGTAACTTGTACCTGGTTATGCTATGCGTATGGCTGGTGACGTGTTTGTCTGTGACGGTGAAGGACGCTAGTCGTTCCATCCCGATACAACATAAACTGCTCAACTTGAACTTCTCTGCACGGTTTGCAGCCACAGGTCTGGCGGAAGTATATGACAATCCTTGCCCCTTCCCACAGTGGATTAATGAAGACTTCACAGTGTGTGGAGATGGTTACTGTCGGTGTAGAGACACTGTGGCGGACTGTTCTAAACATTACGGTAACCTGACTTATGTCCCCTCACTGCCAGCCGGTATCTCTAAAGTGCTATTCGCCTACAATAGATTGGTCAGCATTTCGAGAGATGATTTCTTTATAAACATCACCAGTGTTACAGATCTAGATCTGTCCTCGAATTTTCTGACTCGTATCAGTCCCGGTGTAGGATCCGGTCCGGTCCCCCCTCTGAAGCAGTCCCCCGGGGGACCAATTCGTGGCAAAAACTGCTCTATAATGGTCCCCCCTTAGACATCCAGCCTCGTTTTCGACTGGTCCCCCTGGGCGATTTTGGTCCCCCCTCGCATCCAAAGTAGGCCCCCTCTCGAACTGGTCCCCCTCTTTTCTAACCAATGTAGAGCTATGTCAGTATTTATTTTTAACTTTATTGTTATAGTGTGTGTCAACTCAGTAGAAAACGTGACTCTGGATCTCTCTCACTCTCTCTCTCTCTCTCGCCCCCCACACTTTCTCTCCTCCCCCCATCTCTCAAACACACACACACACACATTATGCACGCACGCACGCACGCGTGCACACTCACTCACGCACGCACGCACGCAAACACACACGCGCACACACACACACACACACACACACACCTCTTTCGTTATATGTATAATTATTTTCATTTTTGTACAGAGATGTTATTCAAGATGATCTTGAACTGGGTCAAGGTTACAGTGTCAAATCTAAACTTTTAAAAGTGATTTAACTTCGTAGATTTGCCGTTCTATGTAGCCTATACTTTTGTTTTTTTTATTTTCTCTTTTTTTTTTTTTGTGGGATGAGGAAACGGTCGCCACTAAAAAACAGAAGTATAGGCTACATAGAACGGCAAATCTACGAAGTTAAATCACTTTTAAAAGTTTAGATTTGTTTTTTCTTTTCTTTTATTTATTTTTTTTGTGGGATGAGAAAACGGTCGCCACGCTTCTTGACACGTCACGTGACTCGTGTCAAACATGCCTATAATTATAAGTACACGACAATTCATTCCGTACTTGGGCCACCGAGGTTGAGATATTTGCTGCAGCCACCCTCTTGGACACGCCCGTGTATGTGTTCACAAGAGAGGCTCCAGGCCGACAACCTAGGTGGCTGAAATACGGGCCAGTTTGGCAATCGGCCCCATTGAAAACAGACAGAGTAATTTATATAATGAATCTTGGACATCACTTTGCTCCTGTTTTTTGTGTCACTCCTTAGACCAGAACTGTTAGTCTTCTGCTGTTTTTGTTGTTTCAAGGGTCATGATTTGAGACACTGGTACTCAGTCTTGACTGTCTACTTGAAGTACGCTGAAAGCCAAAGGTGGCAACTAGTTTTCATGTCATGGACACTTACTTAATTTTGAAGAAATATTTTTCTATGGCGTTGTATAGAAAATATTAGATACTTGGTCTTTGATGTTATTCTCTAAATGCTATTTCCAGTTTTAAAAAAATGACAGGAAATGTGGACAGCAAAAAACAACCAATGCAAAAAAACAACTGAAAGAAACAAGAACACAACCAAACAAATATATCTCACACACACAAAAATAACAACAAGCACATAAATCGGAAAAAAAGAAAAAAAATGTTCCTATGGCCCTGTGCTTTTGGGGACAATAAAGTTTTGTAACAATAAAGTTAAAAATAAATACTGACATAGCTCTACATTGGTTAGAAAAGAGGGGGACCAGTTCGAGAGGGGGCCTATTTTGGATGCGAGGGGGGACCAAAATCGCCCAGGGGGACCAGTCGAAAACGAGGCTGGATGTCTAAGGGGGGGACCATTATAGAGCAGTTTTTGCCACGAATTGGTCCCCCGGGGGACTACTTCAGAGGGGGGACCGGACCGGATGCTACACCGGTGTTTTCCGCCCCTTCACAAACCTTATTGCCCTGAGAATGAGGGGCAACAATCTGACCTACACCACACTGGCCCCTGTTTTGTCTGTCACTACGCTGACACTACTGGACCTCTCAGGTAATCCGCTGTTGGGCCTGCCCCCTGACGGAATCTTCCACACGTACCTTCTACTTCAACTTGAGTCACTTTGTCTTGAAGGGAACGGCATGGCGTCTCTGAACATGACGGTGTTTAAACCGCTTGTACGTCTGCACAATCTACAACTCGGGTTTAACAGGTTGACCAGTGATTCATTACACGTAGACTACTTGCCACAGTTAACTGGGGGGCTCTCCTTGTTTCAGAACCCTTTTTATGACTATCCGGAGACGTGTCGTGGGGAAGACTCATTCTTTCCAAATCTTACTTGGCTGGATATGTCAGTTACGAGTATTGTTGGGTTTCGTCCTGGAAAGGTGTGCCTGCCACGTTTGGCAATTTTCTCCGCCATGAGTGTGTTTATGAACGTCATTCAAAAAGACTCTTTCAGCCGGACCATGTTTCCGTCCCTGAACATATTGGTATTATCTCACCTCACACTTCCAAATGATTTCATTATCCAGGAAAACGCGTTTAGGAATCCCCAGCTACAGGAAATTGATTTGTCCTCCAGTTCAATCAATTTCGCGGCAGACACAGTAGACGCTGACTGTTTCGCCGGCTGCCCGAAGCTCGAGTTTCTGGTGCTAGCTGGTAATGATTTTAGCGATGTGACGCAAAAGAAATTCAGTCGTCTTTTTAGCCAAGTCACCCAGCTTAAGTGGCTGTCTTTAGCATCAGCCCACATCAGTCGGATAAGTGCTGGTATGTTCACCAACATGCCACATTTAGCTGTTCTTGTGCTGGGTTCAAACAGACTGACTGACATACCGGACGGTGTCTTCGACGCGTTACCAAACCTACAGGAGCTTGATTTGTCAAACAACCGGATTTCCGTCGTGAGAGAGACGACGTTCGGTACAGCCACCCGTCAGCGTCTGAGATATCTAGATCTCAGCGGTAATCCGTTCCTGTGTTCCTGTGAGTTCAGGTGGTTCCGACAGTGGCTCACCACACAACCTGCTCTCTTCTCCGACTGCTCTGTTTTCTATCATCCATGTTACACGTACACTTGTGACAATCTGCCCAACACCACAGTACAGTCGTTCTACGTGGCCGACCAAGCGTGTCTGTGGAGCCCTGGTGTCTCCAAGTATATCATAGCGACTGTTGTCATTCTGCTGTTAGTATTCTTTCTGGTCACTTTTCTCTATCGCTATCGCTGGCACATCCGTCTGTTGCTGTACGAGGCGTACAGGGGTCGGGGAGACAGGTGGCGCCGTCTACAGGAGCGGCACTTCCGGTATGACGTATTTGTCGGTTACGACAGCGATGACGTGAACTGGGTGCTTGAGCACCTCAGACCGGAGTTAGAGGGGAGGCTGGGACTGCGGCTGTGTATCCACCAGCGTGACTTCACACCGGGCGCCCCTATTGTACGGAACATTGAAGAGAGTGTAGAGAACAGCAAGAAGGTGATGATGATTTTCTCAAAGAATTTCGCTGAGAGTCACTGGTGTCAGTTCGAGCTGCAGCTGTCCTTGAGTCACGTGATGGAAAACGCAGACGAGCTATTGGTGGTGATGCTGGAAGACATCCCGTCACGTGACCTGACCCCCGCCATGATGGCGGTGATGAGAACCATGACGTACATCGAGTGGGGGTACGAACCCGAGGCTAGAGCCTCGTTTTGGGGCCGTCTTCGTATAGCGCTGAATGAAATTCTCCCGGCACGTAACGTGCAAGAATAAACAAACAAACAAACAAACAAACAAACAAACAAACAGACAGACAGACAGACAGAAAACTGAGCCACGATTCTTGCTGACATTAAACTCTGTAATTCTTCACGTTCTGTTCCTTCCCATAATGCACTCTGCTGTGAAACTCCGCTATTAATTTTATTTCCTGGCTCTGCCCGTTCCCACGATCTACTCTACAAAACCCGTTCTCACATCTGTCCAGGTCACATGACCAAGTCGCTCACCACAGTATCCCGATCTGCATCCCATCAACTCTACATCAGTGAAACTGGTCTCAGTCTCGATGTCCTTGTTTGTTTTTATCTGAACATCTCATAGACACGTAGCAACCACCCTGTCACATCAGGTGTTGTGATGTCTGCTATTTTTTACTATTCTTTTCTGTTCTTTTCTGCCCCACTTTTTTTTCCCACACACACTCCGTGGTCTTCTGCCACCAAAGGATGGGTGTCGTGATATTTTTACTATTGTTTTCTGGTCCTTTTCTCGCCCAGCGGTTTATTTTTCCCGCGTTACCTTTTGTTTGTTTGTTGAAGTTATGTCCCATTTGTTTGTGTCCTGAGGAAGACGAAAGCCGAAACGTTGACCTGTGCCGTCCTTTGTGAAAGTTAAGTGGTTTCTGCCCCGTTTATGTCGCTTTTATTTGCTTAACAGTGGACTATCTAGTATACGTGTGGTTCTGAGCTGTTTTTGGTGGTGTCTAACAGTGGACATATCTAGTTCACGTATGGTTCTGAGCTGTTTTTGATGGTATCTAACAGTGGACATATCTAGTTTACGTGTGGTTCTGAGCTGTTTTTGATGGTATCTAACAGTGGACATATCTAGTTTACGTGTGGTTCTTGGCTGTTTTTTGTGGTGTCTAACAGTGGACATGTCTAGTTCACGTATGGTTCTGTGCTGTTTTGGTGGTGTCTAACAGTGGACATGTCTAGTTCACGTGGGGTTCTGAGCTGTTTTTGTGGTGTCTAACAGTGGACAGATCTAGTTCACGTATGGTCCTAAGCTGTTTTTGGTGGTGTCTAACAGTGGACATGTCTAGTTCACGTGTGGTTCTGAGCTGTTTTTGGTGGTGTCTAACAGTGGGAGGATCGGATGTAGAATGTCAGGGTTGGGCTCCCCGTTCCCTCTGTGTGGGCAGGGTTCTGGGGTTCCCACAACACAGTCCATGGCCGCCTGTTGCCAACGGATGGGTGCTGTGGTGAATTTTATTTTGGTGACCGGGGAAGGGATGTTGAAGCTAAAAGGGAATGAGAGGTAACCAGCAGTTCTGTAGATTTTCACTTCGTTTTACTACAGTTCACCTCCCTACCCTTTGTATGCTAAGTTAGCATGGGATTGTTTTGTTTTAGCCTAACTCTTAAGAGCCCAAGCCCGACCACCTCCTGTCCACTATATGTTCAGACTGGTGAAAAATAAACAACCACTGCACACCAGAAGCAGCCACTTCAAGCCACTATTACACAAGAAAACGGCCTACCCGTTATAGGCCCGAGACCACTGCAGGTTGCCTATTAGTGACTTGATGTGGCGCCTAGTGATATGAAGATTTCAAGTCATTTTTGCTTGGGGTTTTAAGAGCTAATGCGCACTGATCCAATATTATCATTTTGTTTACCTATCATGTAATGCATATTGATATTTTCATATATCTGTATTTGTAATTTTCATCTTGTAATTTTCATCTCACTTGTACGTTTCATCTTGTAATTTTCACATTACCGTATATTCATCACGACATGTCGACAGTCAAGTGTCGTAGTTTTAAGATTGGTATTGACACGAGAATTAACTAAAATTGTCTTCTGCAAACGTTATGTACAGTTGAATGGAATGACCACGAACGAACGTGTTTAACGACTTTAACGTCCTTTATCACCACACAAGGGTGATATCAAAGACGTAGCAACACGGATAAAGCACAATGTTTCGGCTCCCGATCGGAATTCGAACTCACGACCCGAGCATTGAAAGTAAAACGCGCTACCACTCGTCTGTCACAGCTCCCCATGAATGAACGCGCCAAGTTCATTGAAACAAACAAACAAACAAACTAACTAACTAACTAACTTACATTCTTTCTTTATCACGGAAGAATGTGCGGGGACTGTTATCAAAAATGTGTAAATTTACTGCTTGATCCAAGGAACTGGGTAACGAGTCTGAACTGTGATCCACGTCGTTAAGATTACTATTTCTGAGTCGTCGACTGTGCTGTGTTGTGTACACTAACTGGACACATGGCGTGCGTTATCTGTTGATATCATGAACACAATAACAAGGGAACAGTGCGTCGACTGTGACAGCGCCTGGCCCAGTTCTCACGTGGCGCAGACAGAGATAGTATTGTGTAAAACGTTGTAAAATCTTCCTGTTAAATTATGGTCCTGTTCCGGTTTGAACTACGAGTCACTTGTGTTCGGCCCTAGGCACTTCCGACCAATCCACTTTCACGTTATAAACACACCATCCATTATTCTGTAGTCACGTGACCTCTCCACTCATAACAGTTTTCAGTTTACATCTTTCCTTTGTACAACGTCTGCTTCAGTTTTGTTTTCATTCGCATACGCAATGGACTGATTAGCCCTTTGAGCAGTCTGGTATTTTGCAGTCTGCTGAACATTTTCTAATGTTTTTTTGTGTATTCAGAATTTCGGACAGTTGAACTGCAGTGTTTGTAAGTGTGACTTGTATTTTGCAGTCGGCTGAACATTTTCCAATGTTTATAGTGTGTCAGAATTTCGGACAGTTGAACTGCAGTGTTTGTAAGTGTGACTGGTATCTTACAGACGTCTGAACAGATGAGGTAATCACTTCAAAGTAAGTTTCTAATGTTTCCAGTGTGTCAGCTTCAAGACAACTCAAGATGAGGTGAAGAGGATTATGTGTATGAATCAATATGAGTGACCACTAGCACAAGGCGAAGGTCATCAGTAACGTCTGGACATTCCGGTCACATTCAGATCTTACTGTTGTCCACATGTTACAAAAGTCCAGATGTTAGTAGTCCAGGTGTTTTTGTAGTCCAGGTGTTACTGCAGTCCAGATGTTACTGTAGTCCAGATGTTACTGTAGTCCAGATGTTACTGTACTAAGATGTTAATGTAGTCAAGGTATTACTGTAGTCCAGATGTAACTGTAGTCAAGGTGTTACTGTAGTCCAGATGTAACTGTAGTCAAGGTGTTACTGTAGTCCAGATGTTATTGTAGTCCAGGTGTTACTGTAGTATGTACAGGTGTTACTGTTGTTATTGTAGTCCAGAGTTATTGTAGCCGTAGTGGTACTGTTGTCCTCACGTTTCTGTAGTCGAGATTTTTCTGTATCCAAAAAGTCACTATCTATTCAAGACGATACGGATTTCCTGTTTTTCGGAAGTTTTGATGTTTTTCTTAGTAGAGACGACAGAACACAACCAGCAAAACTAGCACCTTACAATGCATGACATGAAGAGTGATCCAAGTGAATGACAATGGGCATGTGCATCGTGTATGTGATTTTGCACGTGCTGTCCGTGTGGCTGGGCACTGGTCTGTCTGTGAAGGCGACGGACTCTAGTCGTTACGGCCTCACACGGCAACAACACGGTCTGCCCAACTTGAACCTCTCTGCAGGGTCTACATACATGTCTAGGTCCAGGTCTACATACACAGACACGGCCGGTCTACCGGTAATTCACAATCCTTGTCCTAACCCAGATTTCATTGTGGAAAACTACACAGTGTGCGGAGATGGTAACTGTCGGTGTAGAGACACTGTGGCGGACTGTTCTGAACATCACGGTAAACTGACCTATGTCCCCAGACTACCAGCTGGTATTTCTCAAGTGCTTTTTACCGACAAAATTTTGGTGAGGATTTTGCGGGATGATTTTTTTGTCAACATCACTAATGTTACTGATCTAGATCTATCGAACAATCGTCTGACTTACATCAGTCCAGGTGTTTTCCGCCCCTTCACAAACTTGACGGCCTTGAGACTGATGGCCAACAATCTGACCTACACCACACTGGCTCCTGTCTTGTCAGTCACCACACTAACAGTACTGGATCTCACGTATAACCCCCTGGGCCCGCCCCCTAACGGAATCTTCCACACGTACCCCCTGCTTCAGCTCGAGTCACTCTGTCTGAGTGGGAACAAAATCGCGTCTCTGAACATGACGGTGTTGAAACCGCTTGTCAGTCTTCACAAACTACATCTCTCTGCTAACAGATTGTCACGTGATTCGTTACATGCAGATTATTTACCACAATTAACTGGAGTGCTGATGCTGGAAGCTAATCCTTTTCATGACTATCCTGACACGTGTCATGGGGAAAGCTCATTGTTTCCAAATCTTTCTTGGATGGACGTATCGTATTCGAGTTTTGATTGGCTTAAACCAGGAAAGATATGTCTGCCTCGTCTGGAAATTTTGACTGCCCTGGGTCTTTCTATATATGGAATTAAGGAAACCTCGTTCAACGAGCTTATGTTTCCATCCCTGAAATTGTTAATTTTAAAAAAACGCGTTCAGCAACCAACAGGTAGAGCGCATTTCCATGGTCTCCAGTGGAATCAATTTCGCGTCAGACACAACAGACGCTGACTGTTTCGCCGGCTGTCCGAAGCTTGAGGAGCTGTTCCTAGATAGTAATGACTTTAGCGATGTGACGCAAAAGAAATTCAGTCGTCTTTTTAGCCAGGTCATCCTACTTAAGCGGCTGTCTTTAGCATCAGCCCACATCAGTCGGATAAGTGCTGGTATGTTCACCAACATGCCACATTTAACTGTTCTTGTTCTGGGTTCAAACAAACTGACTGATATACCGGACGGTGTCTTTGACGCCTTACCAAACCTACAGGCGCTTGATTTGTCAAACAACCGGATTTCCGTCGTGAGAGAGACGACGTTCAGTACAGCCACCCGTCAGCGTCTGAGATATCTAGATCTCAGCGGTAATCCGTTCCTGTGTTCCTGTGACTTGAGGTGGTTCCGACAGTGGCTCACCACACAACCTGCTCTCTTCTCTCACTGCTCTTTTTTCTATCATCCATGTTACACGTACAAGTGTGACAACCTGCCGAACACTACGGTACAGTCGTTCTACGTGGCCGACCAAGCGTGTCTGTGGAGCCCTGGTGTCTCCAAGTATATCATAGCGACTGTTGTCATTCTGCTGTTAGTATTCTTTCTGGTCACTTTTCTCTATCGCTATCGCTGGCACATCCGCCTGTTGCTGTACGAGGCGTACAGGGGTCGGGGAGACAGGTGGCGCCGCCTACAGGAGCGGCACTTCCGGTATGACGTATTTGTGTCATATGACAAGGAGGATCTGAACTGGGTGCGTGAGCACCTGATGCCGGAGTTAGAGGGGAGGCTGGGACTGCGGCTGTGTATCCACCAGCGTGACTTTATACTAGGGAACCCCATCGCGGACAACATCATGGAGAGTGTAGAGGACAGTAAGAAGGTGATGATGCTGTTCTCCAAAACATTTGTGGACAGTGAGTGGTGTCAGTTCGAGCTGCAGTTGTGTCTGAGGCACGTGATGGAGAACGACGACATTCTATTGGTGGTGTTGCTGGAAGACATTCCGTCACGTGACCTGACCCCCGCCATGATGGCGGTGATGAAATCCATGACGTACATCGAATGGGAGGACGAACCCGAGGCTAGAGCCTCGTTCTGGGGTCGCATGCGTCTAGCGCTGAAAGAAATTCTCCCGGCACGTAATGATCAAGGTTAAACTGTCCACATTTTGAGACCTTCAGGACTCAACGGTTCAAGAATTGAAGATTTGGACTTTGTACTCATTCTATACCCGCACATACTGTAACACATGGCCTCTGTGTGTTGGTGCGGAGGGACAGGGGTGATGTGCGTCTGGCTCACATCAAGCTGAATGTAGGCCGGGCGTTACTATGACACCGGCAGTCATGGCCACCTGTTGCCGATACTTTGGTGTTGCTTCACTCTTTGTCTTACCTGGCACGTAACAGTCAAAAATAAATAGACACAAAACTGTGCGACAATCCTTGCTGACATTAGACTTAAGTATTTATTCACTTTCTTAAATTCTTCCTGCCTATATTTCACTTTCAGAAAGACTTCCTTCCTATATTTCACTTTCAGAAAGATTTCCTTCCTATATTTCACTTTCAAAAAGATTTCCTTCCTATATTTCACTTTCTGAAAGACTTCCTTCCTATATTTCACTTTCTGAAAGAGTTTGTCTAAGCGGGAACAACATGGCGTTTCTGAACATGTATTCAGTGCACTCTGCAGTTGCACTGCGAACCTCGCTTTGGGCCGCATGCGTCTCGCGCTGACTGAAATTCTCGCGGAACGCAGCGAGACAGAATAAAATGTTTTACAAATAGCGATGCAACGTACAATCCCGGTTGACTTCCAAACAGATATGTTTTACCTTCTGAAACAGCCCCTTCTCATAATGCACACTGTATTCAAACTCCGTCATCCGTCACGCCAAACACACCTGGCAAACATACGACGACTCAACTGATAGAGCTGACATCAAGTTCACACATTATCCTACGAGTAGGTCTATGCACCATGAGTCCGGCAGGCCGGGTCAACGGAAGCCGTCAGAATGATTATTAGTACAACCTGCCACACGCTGTACATGACTGTACTAGCAAAACACTAAAGGCAAAGCGAACAGCGAGGCGTCTGTAATAGTTTCTTGTTACTGATTGACTAGGACAGCTATGGAGCACACTTTAGTATTTAAATGGTTGCCTAGATAATGATAGATAAAGGGTTACCTGGATAATGATAGGATAAAGGGTTATCTAGATAGATAAAGGGTTAACTAGATAATGATAGATAAAGGGTTAACGAGATAATGATAGATAAAGGGTTAACGAGATAATGATAGGTACACTTACATGCAGTCTCACAAGCATAACTGTTCGAAAACAGTAGTGGTCTTTTGTAACTCCTGATAATCTAGGAATCAGCGTGCAGGAGGTAGAAAGTCAGGGTTGGGCTCCCCATACCCTGTGTGTGGGCAGGGTTCTGGGGTTCTCACAGCACAGTTCATGGCCGCCTGTTGCCAACGGATGGGTGCTGCGGAGATTTTTATTTTTTGGTGACCGGGGGAGGGGTGCTGAGAAGACAGTTAAAAGTTGAAGTGAGGGGTAACCAGTAGCTGTGCATATTTTGTCTTGTTCTACCCCTTTTATGCTAATGTATATAGTATGAGACTTTCAGTGACTTTTGTTTTTGGTGTTCGGTATCTGATTCACGCTGAAAGATTTGTGTAATTACCATGCATTGTAACTTGAATTTTTTTTTAAAAACTTTTGATGTGTTTTCCCCTATGTATATATATAACGTTATCTGTAATTGTTTTACCTCGTTTGTGCTAATTTAACATGCGATTTTCATTTCTTGTTTTCGATCTTTGCTACCGGACCAACAATGAACCGTTTCTTGGTTGCTTATCATACACTGCAGTTTGTATAATCATATTGTAAATCCCATCTTGTAATTGGTATCTTGTATTTTACATATATTTCACGTTACCATATTTATCATAACCGTCAGGTCTTGGTATGTTGACGAAACGTGTACTAAGATTGTCGTCTGGGAACGTTGTCTACAGCTGATAGCACGACCAGGAAGGGACAGGCCAAGTTCTTCACTTCTGGAGACTGCACTTCGTGGTTCTTTAGAAGAAGAAAGTCTCACTCATTCATTCAGTCTCACAGATACATATATATTTTATACGTAGATAATTATGTACATTTATTGAGTGATACTGTATGTTGTCAACACACAACGTCATCACAAGGCAAGAATTCTGCAACTACTGACAGTGTGTACCATGTGACCTTTTTTAAAAGGAGCCACCACAGAGTGACTGGAATCAGACGTTCAGGACATGGCGGTAACTGGAATCTAGTGTCGGACGTTCAGGACATGGCGGTAACTGGAATCTTGTGTCGGACGTTCAGGACATGGCGGTAACTGGAATCTAGTATCGGACGTTCAGGACATGGCAGTATCTGGAATCTAGTGTCGGACGTTCAGGACATGGCGGTAACTGGAATCTAGTGTCGGACGTTCAGGACATGGCGGTAACTGGAATCTAGTGTCGGACGTTCAGGACATGGCGGTAACTGGAATCTCATGTCGGACGTTCAGGACATGGCGGTAACTGGAATCTAGTGTCGGACGTTCAGGACACGGCGGTAACTGGAATCTCGTGTCGGACATTCAGGACATGGCGGTAACTGGAGTCTAGTGTCGGACGTTCAGGACACGGCGGTAACTGGAATCTAGTGTCGGACGTTCAGAACATGGCGGTAACTGGAATCTAGTGTCGGACGTTCAGGACATGGCGGTAACTGGAATCTAGTGTCGGACGTTCAGGACATGGCGGTAACTGGAATCTAGTGTCGGACGTTCAGGACATGGCGGTAACTGGAATCTAGTGTCGGACGTTCAGGACATGGCGGTAACTGGAATCTAGTGTCGGAAGTTCAGGACATGGCGGTAACTGGAATCTAGTGCCGGACGTTCATGACATAGCGTTAACTGGAATCTAGTGTCGGACGTTCAGGACATGGCGTTAACTGGAATCTAGTGTCGGACGTTCATGACATAGCGTTAACTGGAATCTAGTGTCGGACGTTCAGGACATGGCGTTAACTGGAATCTAGTGTCGGACGTTCAGGACATGGCGGTAACTGGAATCTAGTGCCGGACGTTCAGGACATAGCGTTAACTGGAATCTAGTGCCGGACGTTCAGGACATGGCGTTAACTGGAATCTAGTGTCGGACGTTCAGGACATGGCGGTAACTGGAATCTAGTGTCGGACGTTCAGGACATGGCGGTCACTGGAATCTAGTGTCGGACGTTCAGGACATGGCGGTCACTGGAATCTAGTGTCGGGCGTTCAGGACATGGCGGTAACTGGAATCTAGTGTCGGCTGATCGCGTCAAGTTAGTTATGTTTTCATGCCTGCACAGATATCAGTTTAGATCAAGATGCAAATAATTTTGTTAACGTTCTCGATTTTTTAATTTTATTTTTATGTGTGTACTTTGTTTGACGAGCTTTGCTGATTCTGAAGTTATATGTTTTTACTGATTAATTATTTGTGTTTTCCCCCATCCGGACTATGTACATTATATCCGGAATTATATACTTGTATTCTGTAATCCCAGAAGGAATTGGTATTTTGTCTACTTTTGTGTTATTGTGGGCCATTAGCTTTTCTACTATTTCTTCTTTCTGCAGGGGTGTGGGAGATAGGGGTAGGGGGGGGGGCGTAGTGTAAGACTTAAGAAAAGTAAGTGTGGGTCTGCGTTCGTCCGTAAACAGAGTGACACAGATGTTACTGCAGCGCAGCGGACCTAGTGTCTTTGATGCAACTAGACATGTAATATGACGCAAGCCTCTGATGCAGCTAGACTTAATTATAATACTACGCGAAAACATCCCCCCAACAGTTTCCAACAGTTTACTGAAGTGTGTTCATCATATTTTTGTCGTTGTTAAAATAATAATAATAATGAGTATTGTATAGGCGCTTTACCCAGTTTCACGAATCGGCTCGGAGCGCCGCGAACTGAACCCAACACGCACGCTCACGTGAATCACACGCATTCTCTCACACACTGGACATAAACACATTACAATCACGTGGTGCGAAGGGTCAGCTCAAATATTTGAATTTCGGTATTTAGAATTGCATTTATTTTTCAAATTGGTGGGCTGAACATTTCCAAAGCAAAACGTGCTTGTAGGAGAGAAATTAGAGGTGCTGAGAAGAAAACGACGAATAAATAAAAAGGCAACAACAACAACGGCAACAACAACAACAACCAACCAAACAAACAAACACTACAGTAAAACTTTTTTTTTTTTTTATCATTTTGTACATATATATTTGTGCAGCCCGATACTGAAATCGTCTTGTTGAATTGAAAGCACAATTTTGTGTATATCGTCATATGGTTTGTATGCCCATATGCGGTTTGTTTATCTGTGTAAACTGTTGATATACCATAGCAGTGCTTCCTCGTTTATTTAAATTTGATCAGTTCTTATGAAGATTGTTCCTCCTAGAAGATGTTATCGCTGTGAAGCGGATTTGTCTTACACGTGCATATCGTATGTTTTTGTATATTACGTTACACTAGTGGTCGTATCCGTGGGACAATGAAAGGACTAAACTGACTGTGTACCAAAATGATATTTTGAATCAGTATCACAGAAGCAAGGATTGAAAAATCAAGTAGGTTGTCAGTTGCGACACCCTAAGCGGCGTACCTTGTCGATAGTGACATCCTTAAAGCCTGCTCTTAACTGGGCACAGCGCGCGAAACACGCATGTGCACATCACAGTCGTTGCGCTCGGTGTGTCTACTAACTACAAAACTGAACACAGCTGTGCTCGGTGACAAACCGATTGAAGATGCACTGTCCGCCATGTTTGCGCGCCGAGTGACGTAGTACAGCCAATCAGAATCTGTTGTAGAAACCACAGTCACAGTTGTGGCTGTTTGAAATCCAGGTTGCTGTGATGACGCCACAGCGACTGAAACCCCCCAAATCACAACTGTGTCACAACTGTGGACAGCACTGTGGCGCTCCGCAGTGCCCGGTTAAGAGCCGGTTTAAGCCGCGTACGTTGTCAAGTATTCCCTAAACATTTCAATCGAAAACTTTCGCAGTCGTACGTGTTCTTCAAACTTTGATGTTGAAGCAAGAAACTTCTAGCATCCTGAATACACATTCATCTTGTCAGTAACATGTTTTTGTTCTTTGAATAATACTTGGGGTTTGTCGCACCGTTCACGGTTTAATGTATAGTCAGATTACACTGTGCCTTGATTTATGTGTTTTTGTATGAACATACGTAACTACAAAGTGCACAAGTCGTGTCGAATTCACCTCTTAAAGATCTAAGCTCCCAACAAAAAGCTTTCCGAAGTGTGAAAAGAATTTTCAGAGTCGACCGTGCAAGCACAGTCAACTCTGTCACAGTTGCAGAGTTTTCAGCGTCCTGAAACCCCAATAAATGCCAAGGGCAGCCTGATTTCACAGCTCGGTCTGCGTTTTTGACACTGAGCGAGAAAGATCGTGCACTCAACATCCGCTAGACACTGTAGCGGAGCACACTCGTGCTCTAGTTTTATAAGAAGCGCTGAAAACTCTGCAACTGTGACAGAGCTGCCTGGATTATGCACAGTCGAAGGAGTCTCAGTTTAAAAAACAACCACACAATGTTTGCGGCTTTTTGCTGAGATTGCAGACCTTTAATTCAAGAAATCACTTTCTTGTTGAACTGGAACCAGTTAAAATGCCACCCCCTCCCTAACCTCCCCTAGATAAAAGTCCTCCTCCCCTTTCCCCTTCCCCAGGGAACTATTTGGACATAAATAGTTGTTAATGTGTGGTTAGAATAATGCATATTTTGCAAAGCGAAAACGAGAAAGTGATTTCTTTACTTATTATCCGATATCGGCTTGGCTTGAAACATTTATAACTTTAGTAAGTAACAACTTTTTCTTCAAAATGCAGCCCCTGTCACTGGCTGACGACTGTTGATATTATGGTTCTTTGTTCAGGGAAAGAAATGTGTTTTGTGTCATTCCTTGTGTTGTTTGGTACAGCTGCAGAACCCGTGAAAATTTCAAAACAGTTTGGACATGAATGGGTTAATGTGCGATTACTGTCGAGTGTATTTCACAAGGCGAAGACCAGGAAGTGATTTTGTTACTGATGAAGTGTATATTTGTTGTTGGCGATATCGGCTTTGCTTGTAGCATTTATATTCATTATAAACTTTTAGCTATAACGTTCCGGCTTTGTTCTTTCGGTGTGTGTGTGTGTGTGTGTGTGTGTGCGCGCGCGCTACGGTGTGTGTGTGTGCGCGCTACGGTGTGTGTGTGTGTGTGTGTGCCACGGTGTGTGTGTGTGTGTGTGTGCCACGGTGTGTGTGTGTGTGTGTGTGTGTGTGTGTGTGCGCGTGCGCCACGGTGTGTGTGTGTGTGTGTGTGTGTGTGTGTGTGAGAGAGAGAGAGAGAGAAAGAGAGAGAGAGAGAAATGTGTTACGTCTGTGTGTTTAATTCAGTCTGAACACAATCGACGCCAGTACACACGCGCACACACACACACACACACACACACACACACACACACACACACACACACACACACACACACACACACACACACCGTAGCGCGCGCACACACACACACACACACACACACACACACACACACACACACACACACATTTCTATAAGCCTCTCTCTCTCTCTCTCTCTCTCTCTCTCACACACACACACACACACACACACATTTCTATAAGCCTCTCTCTCTCTCTCTCTCTCTCTCTCACACACACACACACACACACACACACACACACACACACACACACACACACACACACACACACACACATTTCTATAAGCCTGCATCTCTCTCTGCCTGTTTCTCTGAATGTTTCCTGTTAGCCGGAAGTGACAACGAACAATGTAACACTGGTTTTCATTCTTACACGCACAGAGTAATTTGCACAACTCTAATGCATTTGTACTGGTACATTTTGCGCAGATCTCTCTGTGAGTCTGAGAATGACATTCATCGTCTATGTGACAAAGTTCTGTCTTGAGGAAGTGGAACCCAGCATTTAACCCTTTCACAACTTTTTGTGTACGAGTACGAAATGAGTGCGTAAAATATATCATATACCTTCGTATGCTAATTTAGCATCATGGGATTGTTTTGTTTTAGCCTAATGCGCACTGAGCCAATATCATTACCTATCATGTAATGTGTAATGGGGCAGTCAGTGGGTGTTTTACAAGACACTAGATAAGCCAGCCAGCCGTCAAGGGGTTACTAGTTATCATCATGATGGCTACATTTTTTTTTCTCCCTGCACACTCAGATCGTTCCGAGCTGTTTTCGTGGTATCGATCATCACTGACTGACACCGTGACCACTCAGACACCAGTCTTAGAATTTGAATGTTCGACCGCTCGCCGCCCAAAGCGGTCAGTAAACAACATTGTATCGCATTAAGAGCTGTACTAATCACTGATCAAGATAGTGTATGTCGAGCGCCGTACAGGCGCACTCACGAGCGAAACTGTTCCAGATCACAAGCTGGCTTAGCAAAAGTCTGTTTATTTAAGGCAACATTAGTTACGCCGACCGGCGCGAGTCTTTGCTCAGTGTGGTATGTTGACACAAGCACCGGACTGCTTTCATACTGATGCACAGGCTTAGCGAATTCGACGGACACACACACACACACACACACACACACACCGTCACACACACCGTCTCTCTCTCTCTCTCTCTCTCACACACACACACACACACACACACACACACACACACACACACACACACACCGTCACACGCACACACCGTCACACGCACACACACACACACACACACACCATTTCCACCACGTTGTTGTATGCCGGAGTTCGTATCAGTGAGACTTTAACTGACGTAACTGCGAATGCCTTCCTCGATCCTCGGGGTGACAATCTTTTCATCTGCGCTTGCGGCTGTGGTTGAAACGATACGCCTACTTCTTTGTTTCAAAGCTTTCAACAACAAGGACATCTGGGGAAAAAGAAAAACTCAGTTACGCAATCAGGAAGAGAATGATGTCTTCAATCAAGGTTTCCCTGCGCAATTTCATCCTTTCCCGTGATTGCATTTCGCCGCACTGCCACTCGAGTGAAGTTTGCAAGGGGGAGGGGAGAGTACTTGGAAGAAAATTAGGGTTCAAACAAAGGATCAAACCCTGCTGGTTCTGGGCGAAATGGTGGGTGTGTGTGTGTGTGTGTGTGTGTGTGTGTGTGTGTGTGTGTGTGTGTGTGGGATGGTGGTGCGTGCCTGCGTGCGTGCATGTGCGTGTGAGTGTGCGTGCGTGCGTGTGTGTGTGTGTTGGGGGGGGGGGTAGGAGTGGGGGAGGGGAGGGGGAATGTGTGTGTGTGTGTGTGTGTGTGTGAGAGAGAGAGAGAGGGGGGGGGGGTGCGTGGTGTGAGGTGTGAAGAGGGTGATTTTTTTTTTTTATCTCATGTTTTATCTTCTTGTTTTAGGGCCTGTGGCACATTATTTTTAGTATCGTTTTGTGTAATGTATTGAACAACGTAGTTTTTATTGTAGGCCTATCTTTCTGTTCAGTATTGAATGTTCAGCGGACAGTAAGAAGAACATCCTTTTAAAGGACAATAAAGATATATTGTATGCATTTTGGTTCTGCCGAGATTAAAAACACAAGACCTTCCGACAAGCGGGCTGTAAACACTCTGAGCCATCCTCACCCCCCCCCCCCCCTCCATTCCTTGTTGGTTGATTTTACTGAAGCTGAACGTTAATCTGATTTACTTTGTGAGTGCGTTTGTCGCGTTAAGCTTGTTGCAAACCGCCATGTCTTGTCATCATATTCCTGCTGTTAGTGTCAAGCCCTTTGCCGAAGACTCTTGAGAGTGGGAGAGACTGAAGTGGATGTCGGATGCACGTGCTGAGCTTGTGTTATGTGATAAACTGAGTGTTTGGACGTTGGGACAGGAAATCACTAGTGTGCAAAACAAGCGATACTGATCGGATCGCCGTTGAGTAATTATAGCAGGTTTGAGTGCCTTGTTGTGTTCGGGTTTTTTGTTTTTTTTGTAGGTCGGATTTCTTTTTCAAAACTTACATTCTTTCTTCAACGACATGGTAATGTCCACTGTACCCTTGGTCGGAATGGCCACATATTTGTGCCGGCTTTTTAATCGTTGCCCCCCCCCCCCCCGTCTTTGATAATTATTACCCGTACGTGGTGGAAAAGGACGTTAAACCCCCACACACCCACCCCACCCAACCTTGGTCGGAACAGTAGTAAGGGGAATTCGGGCCATGTGGAAAGTTATCTTTGACGTGCATAAATACTCGACAATTCTCAATGAACGCGTGCGTACACGAAGGGAAGACAAGCACCCTACACGAGTCTGCACATGAATTTGACTCAATTTGGTGAGGAAAATCCGAAACCATATCCATACAGAATGCGAACCCATAACCACAGATTCCACAGACAGTCGGCTTAATCACTACGCCAAATGCCCTTGTCCTTATGTTAGGCCAGTGTATAGTTATTTACCATTAATTCGGGAACCAAGCCAGTGATAGCTCTTGGCTAAAGGTACGGCCTCGACCTCTTAGTCACGTGACTGGGTTAATTTACCATCCGCCTGTTTCCTGTCTTGCACTATCACACACATAGAGTGACTAGAGCGGACGCTGCCAGCTCCATAGAGGGCGTGGCTGACTGTTGCACGAACTGCACGTGACCATATATGGCACAGGGAAGGGACATAGAGTTTATAATAATACATGTACCTCAGATTTCCACCGTAACGACCAGTACTAAGCCCGAGACTTCACGTGACCATATATGGTAAAGAGAACGGATATGGAGTGTTGATACCAAGTCAGACGTTTAGACGAATAGAAACGAGAAGTATATAATTATATAACTGTCTTACAGTTCATTTTGTGACAGACCCTGCTTACAAACCGCTCGAAGACAGACGTTTGATTTGTCAGTTGTGGTGAAATTCCTATCTGAGAGCTGCAGTATGTAGAAATGTGACTGACATGTTGTGCCGGCTAAAGGATTAGGAACAGATACTTTACTCATATTTTAGACGTGATCAGTTTGCCGAAAAGAGACAGAGGTGAAAACGGTGACGCCATTCAGTGAACTAGTCACGCAATACCGATGTGATAGTGACTGGACGAAGTGGGTGGGAGATGGTGCTTCAGAGAGCGGGAGGAGGGTGAGCGTGGTTTTAACTGTCATTCACCTTTGCAGGCAGAATCCGCGTTGGAGGTTTCATGCAATCCGGTTGTTTGTCTCCCTTTCCTTTTGGTCTTGCTGTCCCCTCCGGACCAACCGACTCTACGAGAATTTTATTGCATGCGTCACAACCGAGTGCCCTTTCCAGTTCCACGAGAATTTTGCTGTGTGCGTCACAATCAGAGTCCCATCCCCAGTCCCACAACCAGGGTCTCATCCCTACTAGCAATTCCACGAGAATTTTACTGTGTGCGTCACACCAGAGTCCCATCCCCAGTCCCACAACCAGGGTCTCATCCCTACTAGCAATTCCACGAGAATTTTACTGTGTGCGACACAACCATAGTCCCATCCCCAGCTCCACGAGAATTTTACTGTGTGCGTCACAACCAGAGTCCCGTCCCCAGCTCCACGAGAATTTTACTGTGTGCGTCACAACCAGAGTCCCGTCCCCAATTCCAAGTAAAAGTGTTATATTTGAATAGTTCGTGATAATGACAACCAGTTGATGCCACGGTCATCAGACAGAGATCTGATAAGAAACGTGCGCCGGCGGGTCATTGTGAACCTTTTTTTCCTGAGAAATGGTGAAGTAGGGCCAGGTGTTACTGTGGCAACAACGCAACTCTAGCACAGGTGTTACTGTAGTCCTGATGTTACTGTAGTCCACATGTTACTGTAGTCCACATGTTACTGTAGTCCACATGTTACTGTAGTCTTGATGTTGCTGTAGTCCTGATGTTGCCGTAATCCTGATGTTGCTGTAGCCCTGATGTTACTGTAGTCCGCAAGTTACTGTGGTCCTGATGTTGCTGTAGTCCTGATGTTACTGAAGTTCAGATGTTACCGTAGTCCAGGTGTTACTGTAGGCCTAGTATTACTGTAGTCCAGGTGTTGCTGTAGTCCAGATACTACTGTAGTCCACATGTTACCGCTTTAGTCCAGATGTTACTGTAGTCAAGAAGGACACAACACTGGCCGAACGGAGCCACCACTGGCAGAGAAACTCTGGGGCAGCAAAACAGACCTCTTGAAGACCACTGCTTATATAAAGACCACAAACCTAATCATCTGAGGCCAGAACAGAACAGGGAACGCAGAAGAAGAAGAAGAAGAAGAAGAACTGTAGTCAAGATACTATCATAGGACATGTGTCACTGTAGTCCAGGTGTTACTGCAGTCCACATGTTACTGCAGTCCACATATTATTTTGCAGCTAAGATGCTACCGCAGTACAGGTGTTACTGTATCAAGCTGCTGCCGTAGCACAGGTGTTACTGTAGTCAAGATGTTACTGTACGCAAGGTGTTACTGTAGTCCAGATGTAACTGTCATCAATATGTTACCGTAGTACAGGTGTTACTGTAGTGCATATGTTGCCGTAGTTTGGATCTCACGGTAGCCAAAACCATTACAGTTGAAAACGTTACTGTACACGATATAGGAGTCTTATTGATACGGTAGTTTAGATGTTACAGCAGTGAAACTAGCACGTGACAATGGCTGTGTGTAACTTGTACCTGGTTATGCTATGCGTATGGCTGGTGACGTGTTTGTCTGTGAAGGTGAAGGACGCTAGTCGTTCCATCCCGATACAACATAAACTGCTCAACTTGAACTTCTCTGCACGGTCTACAGCCACAGGTCTGGCGGGAGTAGGTGACGATCTTTGCCCCCTCCCACAGTGGATTGATGAAGACTTCACAGTGTGTGGAGCTGGTTACTGTCGGTGTAGAGACACTGTGGCGGACTGTTCTAAACATTACGGTAAACTGACTTATGTCCCCTCACTGCCAGCCGGTATCTCTAAAGTGCTATTCACCTACAATAGATTGGTCAGCATTTCGAGAGATGATTTCTTTATAAACATCACCAGTGTTACAGATCTAGATCTGTCCTTGAATTTTCTGACTCGTATCAGTCCCGATGTTTTCCGCCCCTTCACAAACCTTACGGCCCTGAGACTGACGGTCACCAATCTGACCTTCACCACACTGGCCCCTGTTTTGTCTGTCACCACGCTGACACTACTGGACCTCTCATTTAATCCGCTGTTGGGCCCGCCCCCTGACGGAATCTTCCACACGTACCTTCTACTTCAACTTGAGTCACTTTGTCTTGAAGGGAACGGCATGACGTCTCTGAACATGACGGTGTTTAAACCGCTTGTACGTCTGCACAATCTACAACTCGGGGGTAACAGGTTGACCAGTGATTCATTACACGTAGACTACTTGCCACAGTTAACTGGGGGGCTCTTCTTGTCTCAGAACCCTTTTTCTGTCTATCCGGAGACGTGTCGTGGGGAAGACTCATTCTTTCCAAATCTTACTTCGCTGGAAATGTCAGGTACGACCATTGGTGGGTTTCGTCCTCGAAAGGTGTGCCTGCCACGTTTGGCAATTTTCTCCGCCATGAGTATGTTTATGAACGTCATTCAAAAAGACTCTTTCAGCCGGACCATGTTTCCATCCCTGAAAAGGTTGATCTTATATCACCTCACAGTTACAGATGATATCATTATCAAGGAAAACGCGTTTAGGAATCCCCAGCTACTGGCCATTGATTTGTCCTCCAGTTCAATCAATTTCGCGGCAGACACAGTAGACGCTGACTGTTTCGCCGGCTGCCCGAAGCTCGAGTTTCTGTGGCTAGGTGGTAATGATTTTAGCGATGTGACGCAAAAGAAATTCAGTCGTCTTTTTAGCCAAGTCACCCAGCTTAAGTGGCTGTCTTTAGCATCAGCCCACATCAGTCGGATAAGTGCTGGTATGTTCACCAACATGCCACATTTAGCTGTTCTTGTGCTGGGTTCAAACAGACTGACTGACATACCGGACGGTGTCTTCGACGCGTTACCAAACCTACTGGCGCTGGATTTGTCAAACAACCGGATTTCCGTCGTTAGAGAGACGACGTTCAGTACAGCCACCCGTCAGCGTCTGAGATATCTAGATCTCAGCGGTAATCCGTTCCTGTGTTCCTGTGACTTGAGGTGGTTCCGACAGTGGCTCACCACACAACCTGCTCTCTTCTCTCACTGCTCTGTTTTCTATCATCCATGTTACACGTACACTTGTGACAATCTGCCCAACACCACAGTACAGTCGTTCTACGTGGCCGACCAAGCGTGTCTGTGGAGCCCTGGTGTCTCCAAGTATATCATAGCGACTGTTGTCATTCTGCTGTTAGTATTCTTTCTGGTCACTTTTCTCTATCGCTATCGCTGGCACATCCGTCTGTTGCTGTACGAGGCGTACAGGGGTCGGGGAGACAGGTGGCGCCGTCTACAGGAGCGGCACTTCCGGTATGACGTATTTGTCGGTTACGACAGCGATGACGTGAACTGGGTGCTTGAGTTCCTCAGACCGGAGTTAGAGGGGAGGCTGGGACTGCGGCTGTGTATCCACCAGCGTGACTTCACACCGGGCGCCCCTATTGTACGGAACATTGAAGAGAGTGTAGAGAACAGCAAGAAGGTGATGATGATTTTCTCAAAGAATTTCGCTGAGAGTCACTGGTGTCAGTTCGAGCTGCAGCTGTCCTTGAGTCACGTGATGGAAAACGACGACGAGCTATTGGTGGTGATGCTGGAAGACATCCCGTCACGTGACCTGACCCCCGCCATGATGGCGGTGATGAGAACCATGACGTACATCGAGTGGGGGTACGAACCCGAGGCTAGAGCCTCGTTTTGGGGCCGTCTTCGTATAGCGCTGAATGAAATTCTCCCGGCACGTAACGTGCAAGAATAAACAAACAAACAAACAAACAAACAAACAAACAGACAGACAGACAGAAAACTGAGCCACGATTCTTGCTGACATTAAACTCTGTAATTCTTCACGTTCTGTTCCTTCCCATAATGCACTCTGCTGTGAAACTCCGCCATTAGTTTTATTTCCTGGCTCTGCCCGTTCCCGCGATCTACTCTACAAAACCCGTTCTCACATCTGTCCGGGTCACATGACCAAGTCGCTCACCACAGTATCCCGATCTGCATCCCATCAACTCTACATCAGTGAAACTGGTCTCAGTCTCGATGTCCTTGTTGTTTTTTTTTTTGTTTTTTTTTTTCCCTGAACATCTCACAGACACGTAGCAACCACTCTGTCACATCAGGTGTTGTGATGCCTGCTATTTTTTTTTTTTTTTTTTTACTATTCTTTTCTGTTCTTTTCTGCCCCACTTTTTTATTTTTTTTTCCACACACAGTCCATGGTCTTCTGCCACCAAAGGATGGGTGTTGTGATATTTTTACTATTGTTTTCTGGTCCTTTTCTCGCCCAGCGGTTTTTTTCCCCCCGCGCCATGTATGTCAGTACGTCCGCAGAGTTACCTTTTGTTTGCTTGTTGACGTTATGTCCCATTTGTTTGTGTCCTGAGGAAGACGAAAGCCGAAACGTTGACCTGTGCCGTCCTTTGTGAAAGTTAAGTGGTTTCTGTCCCGTTTATGTCGCTTTTATTTGCTTAACAGTGGACTATCTAGTATACGTGTGGTTCTGAGCTGTTTTTGGTGGTGTCTAACAGTGGACATATCTAGTTTACGTGTGGTTCTTGGCTGTTTTTGGTGGTGTCTAACAGTGGACATGTCTAGTTAACGTATGGTTCTGTGCTGTTTTGGTGGTGTCTAACAGTGGACATGTCTAGTTCACGTGGGGTTCTGAGCTGTTTTGGTGGTGTCTAACAGTGGACAGATCTAGTTCGCGTATGGTTCTGAGCTGTTTTTGGTGGTGTCTAACAGTGGACATGTCTAGTTCACGTGGGGTTCTGAGCTGTTTTGGTGGTGTCTAACAGTGGACATATCTAGTTCACGTGTGGTTCTGAACTGTTTTTGGTGGTGTCTAACAGTGGACATATCTAGTTCACGTATGGTTCTGAGCTGTTTTGGTGGTGTCTAACAATGGACATGTCTAGTTCACGTATGGTTCTGAGCTGTTTTTGGTGGTGTCTAACAGTGGACATATCTAGTTCACGTATGGTTCTGAGCTGTTTTGGTGGTGTCTAACAGTGGACATATCTAGTTCACGTATGGTTCTGAGCTGTTTTTGGTGGTGTCTAACAGTGGACATATCTAGTTCACGTGTGGTTCTGAGCTGTTTTTGGTGGTGTCTAACAGTGGACATATCTAGTTCACGTGTGGTTCTGGGCTGTTTTTGCTGGTGCCTAACAGTGGGAGGGTCGGATGTAGAATGTTAGGGTTGGGCTCCCCGTTCCCTGTGTGTGGGCAGGGTTCTGGGGTTCTCACAGCACAGTCCATGGCCGCCTGTTGCCAACGGATGGGTGCTTTGGTGATTTTTATTTTGGTGACCGGGGAAGGGATGTTGAAGCTAAAAGGGAACGAGAGGTAACCAGCAGTTCTGTAGATTTTCACTTCGTTTTACTACAGTTCACCTCCTCACCCCTCTTATGCTAATTTAGCATCATGGGATTGTTTTGTTTTAGCCTAACTCTTAAGAGCCCAAGCCCGGCCACCTCCTGTCCACTATATGTTAAGACTGGTGAAAAAGAAACAACCACTGCACACCAGAAGCAGCCACTTCAAGCCACTATTACACAAGAAAACGGCCTTCCCGTTATAGGCCCGAGACCACTGCAGCTTGCTTATTAGTGGCTTGATGTGGCGCCTAGTGATATGAAGATTTCAAGTCATTTTTGCTTTGGATTTTAAGAGCTAATGCGCACTGATCCAATATAATCATTTTGTTTACCTATCGTGTAATGCATATTGAAATTTTCATATATCTGTATTTGTAATTTTCATCTTGTAATTTTCATCTTGTAATTTTCATCTCACTTGTACGTTTCATCTTGTAATTTTCACATTACCGTATATTCATCACGACAGTGAAGTCTCGTAGTTTTAAGATTGGTATTGACACGAGAATTAACTAAAATTGTCTTCTGCAAACGTTATGTACAGTTGAATGGAATGACCACGAACGAACGTGTTTAGGGCTTTAACGTCCTTTATCACCACACAAGGGTGATATCAAAGACGTAGCAACACGGATAAAGCACAATGTTTCGGCTCCCAATCGGAATTCGAACTCACGACCCGAGCATTGAAAGTAAAACGCGCTACCACTCGTCTGTCACAGCTCCCCAGGAATGAACGCGCCAAGTTCATTGAAACAAACAAACAAACAAACAAACTAACTAACTAACTTACATTCTTTCTTTACCACGGAAGAATGTGCAGGAACTGTTATCAAAAATGTGTAAATTTACTGCTTGATCCAAGGAACTGGGTAACGAGTCTGAACTGTGATCCACGTCGTTAAGATTACTATTTCTGAGTCGTCGACTGTACTGTGTTGTGTACACTAACTGGACACGTACATGGCGTGCGTTATCTGTTGATATCATGAACACAATAACAAGGGAACAGTGCGTCGACTGTGACAGCGCCTGGACCAATTCTCCCGTGGCGCAGAGAGAGAGAGATAGTATTGTGTAAAACGTTGTATCCTCTTCCTGTTAAATTATGGTCCAGTTCCGGTTTGAATTACGAGTCACTTGTGTTCGGCCCTAGTCACTTCCGACCAATCCACTTTCACGTTATAAGCACACCATCCATTATTCTGTAGTCACGTGACCTCTCCACTCATAACAGTTTTCAGTTTACATCTTTCCTTTGTACAACGTCTGCTTCAGTTTTGTTTTCATTCGCATACGCAATGGACTGATTAGCCCTTTGAGCAGTCGGGTATTTTGCAGTCTGCTGAACATTTTCTAATGTTTTTTTGTGTATTCAGAATTTCGGACAGTTGAACTGCAGTGTTTGTAAGTGTGACTGGTATCTTACAGACGTCTGAACAGATGAGGTAATTACTTCAAAGTAAGTTTCTAATGTTTCCAGTGCGTCAGCTTCAAGACAACTCAAGATGAGGTGAAGAGGATTATGTGTATGAATCAATCTGAGTGACCACTAGCACAAGGCGAAGGTCATCAGTAACGTCTGGACATTCCGGTCACATTCAGATCTTACTGTTGTCCACATGTTACAAAAGTCCAGATGTTAGTAGTCCAGATGTTACTGTAGTCCAGATGTTACTGTACTAAGACGTTACTGTACTAAGATGTGACTGTAGTCCAGGTGTTACTGTAGTCCAGATGTAACTGTAGTCAAGGTGTTACTGTAGTCCAGATGTTATTGTGATCCAGGTGTTACTGTAGTATGTACAGGTGTTACTGTTGTTATTGTAGTCCAGAGTTATTGTAGCCGTAGTGTTACTGTTGTCCTCACGTTTCTGTAGTCGAGATTTTTCTGTATCCAAAAAGTCACTATCTATTCAAGACGATACGGATTTCCTGTTTTTCGGAAGTTTTGGTGTTTTTTTTTTAGTAGAGACGACAGAACACAACCAGCAAAACTAGCACCTGACAATGCATGACATGAAGAGTGATCCAAGTGAATGACAATGGGCATGTGCATCGTGTATGTGATTTTGCACGTGCTGTCCGTGTGGCTGGGCACTGGTCTGTCTGTGAAGGTGACGGACTCTAATCGTTACGGCCTCACACGGCAACAACACGGTCTGCCCAACTTGAACTTCTCTGCAGGGTCTACATACATGTCTAGGTCCAGGTCTACATACACAGACACGGCCGGTCTACCGGTAATTCACAATCCTTGTCCTGACCCAGATTACATTGTGGATAACTACACAGTGTGTGGAGATGGTTACTGTCGGTGTAGAGACACTGTGGCGGACTGTTCTGAACATCACGGTAAACTGACCTATGTCCCCAGACTACCAGCTGGTATTTCTCAAGTGCTTTTTACCGACAAAATTTTGGTGAGGATTTTGCGAGATGATTTTTTTGTCAACATCACTAATGTTACTGATCTAGATCTATCGAACAATAGTCTGACTTACATCAGTCCAGGTGTTTTCCGCCCCTTCACAAACTTGACGGCCTTGAGACTGTTGGCCAACAATCTGACCTACACCACACTGGCTCCTGTCTTGTCAGTCACCACACTAACAGTACTGGATCTCACGTATAACCCCCTGGGCCCGCCCCCTGACGGAATATTCCACACGTACCCCCTGCTTCAGCTCGAGTCGCTCTGTCTGGAAGGGAACAAAATCGCGTCTCTGAACATGACGGTGTTTAAACCGCTTGTCAGTCTTCACAAACTACATCTCTCTGCTAACAGATTGTCACGTGATTCATTACACGCAGATTATTTACCACAATTAACTGGAGTGCTGATGCTGGAAGGTAATCCTTTTCATGACTATCCTGACACGTGTCATGGGGAAAGCTCATTGTTTCCAAATCTTTCTTGGATGGACGTATCGTATTCGAGTTTTGATTGGCTTAAACCAGGAAAGATATGTCTGCCTCGTCTGGAAATTTTGACTGCCCTGGGTCTTTCTATATATGGAATTCAGGAAACCTCGTTCAACGAGCTCATGTTTCCATCCCTGAAATGGTTAATTTTAAACCGCCTTGATCAAACGGAAGATCTTCGTATCCAAAAAAACGCGTTCAGCAACCAACAGGTAGAGCGCATTTCCATGGTCTCCAGTGGAATCAATTTCGCGTTAGACACAACAGACGCTGACTGTTTCGCCGGCTGTCCGAAGCTTGAGGAGCTGTTCCTAGATAGTAATGACTTTAGCGATGTGACGCAAAAGAAATTCAGTCGTCTTTTTAGCCAGGTCATCCTACTTAAGCGGCTGTCTTTAGCATCAACCCAAATCAGTCGGATAAGTGCTGGTATGTTCACCAACATGCCACATTTAACTGTTCTTGTTCTGGGTTCAAACAAACTGACTGATATACCGGACGGTGTCTTTGACGCCTTACCAAACCTACAGGCGCTTGATTTGTCAAACAACCGGATTTCCGTCGTGAGAGAGACGACGTTCAGTACAGCCACCCGTCAGCGTCTGAGATATCTAGATCTCAGCGGTAATCCGTTCCTGTGTTCCTGTGACTTGAGGTGGTTCCGACAGTGGCTCACCACACAACCTGCTCTCTTCTCTCACTGCTCTTTTTTCTATCATCCATGTTACACGTACAAGTGTGACAACCTGCCGAACACTACGGTACAGTCGTTCTACGTGGCCGACCAAGCGTGTCTGTGGAGCCCTGGTGTCTCCAAGTATATCATAGCGACTGTTGTCATTCTGCTGTTAGTATTTTTTCTGGTCACTTTTCTCTATCGCTATCGCTGGCACATCCGTCTGTTGCTGTACGAGGCGTACAGGGGTCGGGGAGACAGGTGGCGCCGCCTACAGGAGCGGCACTTCCGGTATGACGTATTTGTGTCATATGACAAGGAGGATCTGAACTGGGTGCGTGAGCACCTGATGCCGGAGTTAGAGGGGAGGCTGGGACTGCGGCTGTGTATCCACCAGCGTGACTTTATACTAGGGAACCCCATCGCGGACAACATCATGGAGAGTGTAGAGGACAGTAAGAAGGTGATGATGCTGTTCTCCAAAACATTTGTGGACAGTGAGTGGTGTCAGTTCGAGCTGCAGTTGTGTCTGAGGCACGTGATGGAGAACGACGACATTCTATTGGTGGTGTTGCTGGAAGACATTCCGTCACGTGACCTGACCCCCGCCATGATGGCGGTGATGAAATCCATGACGTACATCGAATGGGAGGACGAACCCGAGGCTAGAGCCTCGTTCTGGGGTCGCATGCGTCTAGCGCTGAAAGAAATTCTCCCGGCACGTAATGATCAAGGTTAAACTGTCCACATTTTGAGACCTTCAGGACTCAACGGTTCAAGAATTGAAGATTTGGACTTTGTACTCATTCTATACCCGCACATACTGTAACACATGGCCTCTGTGTGTTGGTGCGGAGGGACAGGGGTGATGTGCGTCTGGCTCACATCAAGCTGAATGTAGGCCGGGCGTTACTATGACACCGGCAGTCATGGCCACCTGTTGCCGATACTTTGGTGTTGCTTCACTCTTTGTCTTACCTGGCACGTAACAGTCAAAAATAAATAGACACAAAACTGTGCGACAATCCTTGCTGACATTAGACTTAAGTATTTATTCACTTTCTTAAATTCTTCCTGCCTATATTTCACTTTCAGAAAGACTTCCTTCCTATATTTCACTTTCAGAAAGATTTCCTTCCTATATTTCACTTTCAAAAAGATTTCCTTCCTATATTTCACTTTCTGAAAGACTTCCTTCCTATATTTCACTTTCTGAAAGAGTTTGTCTAAGCGGGAACAACATGGCGTTTCTGAACATGTATTCAGTGCACTCTGCAGTTGCACTGCGAACCTCGCTTTGGGCCGCATGCGTCTCGCGCTGACTGAAATTCTCGCGGAACGCAGCGAGACAGAATAAAATGTTTTACAAATAGCGATGCAACGTACAATCCCGGTTGACTTCCAAACAGATATGTTTTACCTTCTGAAACAGCCCCTTCTCATAATGCACACTGTATTCAAACTCCGTCATCCGTCACGCCAAACACACCTGGCAAACATACGACGACTCAACTGATAGAGCTGACATCAAGTTCACACATTATCCTACGAGTAGGTCTATGCACCATGAGTCCGGCAGGCCGGGTCAACGGAAGCCGTCAGAATGATTATTAGTACAACCTGCCACACGCTGTACATGACTGTACTAGCAAAACACTAAAGGCAAAGCGAACAGCGAGGCGTCTGTAATAGTTTCTTGTTACTGATTGACTAGGACAGCTATGGAGCACACTTTAGTATTTAAATGGTTGCCTAGATAATGATAGATAAAGGGTTACCTGGATAATGATAGGATAAAGGGTTATCTAGATAGATAAAGGGTTAACTAGATAATGATAGATAAAGGGTTAACGAGATAATGATAGATAAAGGGTTAACGAGATAATGATAGGTACACTTACATGCAGTCTCACAAGCATAACTGTTCGAAAACAGTAGTGGTCTTTTGTAACTCCTGATAATCTAGGAATCAGCGTGCAGGAGGTAGAAAGTCAGGGTTGGGCTCCCCATACCCTGTGTGTGGGCAGGGTTCTGGGGTTCTCACAGCACAGTTCATGGCCGCCTGTTGCCAACGGATGGGTGCTGCGGAGATTTTTATTTTTTGGTGACCGGGGGAGGGGTGCTGAGAAGACAGTTAAAAGTTGAAGTGAGGGGTAACCAGTAGCTGTGCATATTTTGTCTTGTTCTACCCCTTTTATGCTAATGTATATAGTATGAGACTTTCAGTGACTTTTGTTTTTGGTGTTCGGTATCTGATTCACGCTGAAAGATTTGTGTAATTACCATGCATTGTAACTTGAATTTTTTTTAAAAAACTTTTGATGTGTTTTCCCCTATGTATATATATAACGTTATCTGTAATTGTTTTACCTCGTTTGTGCTAATTTAACATGCGATTTTCATTTCTTGTTTTCGATCTTTGCTACCGGACCAACATTGAACCGTTTCTTGGTTGCTTATCATACACTGCAGTTTGTATAATCATATTGTAAATCCCATCTTGTAATTGGTATCTTGTATTTTACATATATTTCACGTTACCATATTTATCATAACCGTCAGGTCTTGGTATGTTGACGAAACGTGTACTAAGATTGTCGTCTGGGAACGTTGTCTACAGCTGATAGCACGACCAGGAAGGGACAGGCCAAGTTCTTCACTTCTGGAGACTGCACTTCGTGGTTCTTTAGAAGAAGAAAGTCTCACTCATTCATTCAGTCTCACAGATACATATATATTTTATACGTAGATAATTATGTACATTTATTGAGTGATACTGTATGTTGTCAACACACAACGTCATCACAAGGCAAGAATTCTGCAACTACTGACAGTGTGTACCATGTGACCTTTTTTAAAAGGAGCCACCACAGAGTGACTGGAATCAGACGTTCAGGACATGGCGGTAACTGGAATCTAGTGTCGGACGTTCAGGACATGGCGGTAACTGGAATCTTGTGTCGGACGTTCAGGACATGGCGGTAACTGGAATCTAGTATCGGACGTTCAGGACATGGCAGTATCTGGAATCTAGTGTCGGACGTTCAGGACATGGCGGTAACTGGAATCTAGTGTCGGACGTTCAGGACATGGCGGTAACTGGAATCTAGTGTCGGACGTTCAGGACATGGCGGTAACTGGAATCTCATGTCGGACGTTCAGGACATGGCGGTAACTGGAATCTAGTGTCGGACGTTCAGGACACGGCGGTAACTGGAATCTCGTGTCGGACATTCAGGACATGGCGGTAACTGGAGTCTAGTGTCGGACGTTCAGGACACGGCGGTAACTGGAATCTAGTGTCGGACGTTCAGAACATGGCGGTAACTGGAATCTAGTGTCGGACGTTCAGGACATGGCGGTAACTGGAATCTAGTGTCGGACGTTCAGGACATGGCGGTAACTGGAATCTAGTGTCGGACGTTCAGGACATGGCGGTAACTGGAATCTAGTGTCGGACGTTCAGGACATGGCGGTAACTGGAATCTAGTGTCGGAAGTTCAGGACATGGCGGTAACTGGAATCTAGTGCCGGACGTTCATGACATAGCGTTAACTGGAATCTAGTGTCGGACGTTCAGGACATGGCGTTAACTGGAATCTAGTGTCGGACGTTCATGACATAGCGTTAACTGGAATCTAGTGTCGGACGTTCAGGACATGGCGTTAACTGGAATCTAGTGTCGGACGTTCAGGACATGGCGGTAACTGGAATCTAGTGCCGGACGTTCAGGACATAGCGTTAACTGGAATCTAGTGCCGGACGTTCAGGACATGGCGTTAACTGGAATCTAGTGTCGGACGTTCAGGACATGGCGGTAACTGGAATCTAGTGTCGGACGTTCAGGACATGGCGGTCACTGGAATCTAGTGTCGGACGTTCAGGACATGGCGGTCACTGGAATCTAGTGTCGGGCGTTCAGGACATGGCGGTAACTGGAATCTAGTGTCGGCTGATCGCGTCAAGTTAGTTATGTTTTCATGCCTGCACAGATATCAGTTTAGATCAAGATGCAAATAATTTTGTTAACGTTCTCGATTTTTTAATTTTATTTTTATGTGTGTACTTTGTTTGACGAGCTTTGCTGATTCTGAAGTTATATGTTTTTACTGATTAATTATTTGTGTTTTCCCCCATCCGGACTATGTACATTATATCCGGAATTATATACTTGTATTCTGTAATCCCAGAAGGAATTGGTATTTTGTCTACTTTTGTGTTATTGTGGGCCATTAGCTTTTCTACTATTTCTTCTTTCTGCAGGGGTGTGGGAGATAGGGGTAGGGGGGGGGGGGGGGCGTAGTGTAAGACTTAAGAAAAGTAAGTGTGGGTCTGCGTTCGTCCGTAAACAGAGTGACACAGATGTTACTGCAGCGCAGCGGACCTAGTGTCTTTGATGCAACTAGACATGTAATATGACGCAAGCCTCTGATGCAGCTAGACTTAATTATAATACTACGCGAAAACATCCCCCCAACAGTTTCCAACAGTTTACTGAAGTGTGTTCATCATATTTTTGTCGTTGTTAAAATAATAATAATAATGAGTATTGTATAGGCGCTTTACCCAGTTTCACGAATCGGCTCGGAGCGCCGCGAACTGAACCCAACACGCACGCTCACGTGAATCACACGCATTCTCTCACACACTGGACATAAACACATTACAATCACGTGGTGCGAAGGGTCAGCTCAAATATTTGAATTTCGGTATTTAGAATTGCATTTATTTTTCAAATTGGTGGGCTGAACATTTCCAAAGCAAAACGTGCTTGTAGGAGAGAAATTAGAGGTGCTGAGAAGAAAACGACGAATAAATAAAAAGGCAACAACAACAACGGCAACAACAACAACAACCAACCAAACAAACAAACACTACAGTAAAACTTTTTTTTTTTTATCATTTTGTACATATATATTTGTGCAGCCCGATACTGAAATCGTCTTGTTGAATTGAAAGCACAATTTTGTGTATATCGTCATATGGTTTGTATGCCCATATGCGGTTTGTTTATCTGTGTAAACTGTTGATATACCATAGCAGTGCTTCCTCGTTTATTTAAATTTGATCAGTTCTTATGAAGATTGTTCCTCCTAGAAGATGTTATCGCTGTGAAGCGGATTTGTCTTACACGTGCATATCGTATGTTTTTGTATATTACGTTACACTAGTGGTCGTATCCGTGGGACAATGAAAGGACTAAACTGACTGTGTACCAAAATGATATTTTGAATCAGTATCACAGAAGCAAGGATTGAAAAATCAAGTAGGTTGTCAGTTGCGACACCCTAAGCGGCGTACCTTGTCGATAGTGACATCCTTAAAGCCTGCTCTTAACTGGGCACAGCGCGCGAAACACGCATGTGCACATCACAGTCGTTGCGCTCGGTGTGTCTACTAACTACAAAACTGAACACAGCTGTGCTCGGTGACAAACCGATTGAAGATGCACTGTCCGCCATGTTTGCGCGCCGAGTGACGTAGTACAGCCAATCAGAATCTGTTGTAGAAACCACAGTCACAGTTGTGGCTGTTTGAAATCCAGGTTGCTGTGATGACGCCACAGCGACTGAAACCCCCCAAATCACAACTGTGTCACAACTGTGGACAGCACTGTGGCGCTCCGCAGTGCCCGGTTAAGAGCCGGTTTAAGCCGCGTACGTTGTCAAGTATTCCCTAAACATTTCAATCGAAAACTTTCGCAGTCGTACGTGTTCTTAAAACTTTGATGTTGAAGCAAGAAACTTCTAGCATCCTGAATACACATTCATCTTGTCAGTAACATGTTTTTGTTCTTTGAATAATACTTGGGGTTTGTCGCACCGTTCACGGTTTAATGTATAGTCAGATCACACTGTGCCTTGATTTATGTGTTTTTGTATGAACATACGTAACTAAAAAGTGCACAAGTCGTGTCGAATTCACCTCTTAAAGATCTAAGCTCCCAACAAAAAGCTTTCCGAAGTGTGAAAAGAATTTTCAGAGTCGACCGTGCAAGCACAGTCAACTCTGTCACAGTTGCAGAGTTTTCAGCGTCCTGAAACCCCAATAAATGCCAAGGGCAGCCTGATTTCACAGCTCGGTCTGCGTTTTTGACACTGAGCGAGAAAGATCGTGCACTCAACATCCGCTAGACACTGTAGCGGAGCACACTCGTGCTCTAGTTTTATAAGAAGCGCTGAAAACTCTGCAACTGTGACAGAGCTGCCTGGATTATGCACAGTCGAAGGAGTCTCAGTTTAAAAAACAACCACACAATGTTTGCGGCTTTTTGCTGAGATTGCAGACCTTTAATTCAAGAAATCACTTTCTTGTTGAACTGGAACCAGTTAAAATGCCACCCCCTCCCTAACCTCCCCTAGATAAAAGTCCTCCTCCCCTTTCCCCTTCCCCAGGGAACTATTTGGACATAAATAGTTGTTAATGTGTGGTTAGAATAATGCATATTTTGCAAAGCGAAAACGAGAAAGTGATTTCTTTACTTATTATCCGATATCGGCTTGGCTTGAAACATTTATAACTTTAGTAAGTAACAACTTTTTCTTCAAAATGCAGCCCCTGTCACTGGCTGACGACTGTTGATATTATGGTTCTTTGTTCAGGGAAAGAAATGTGTTTTGTGTCATTCCTTGTGTTGTTTGGTACAGCTGCAGAACCCGTGAAAATTTCAAAACAGTTTGGACATGAATGGGTTAATGTGCGATTACTGTCGAGTGTATTTCACAAGGCGAAGACCAGGAAGTGATTTTGTTACTGATGAAGTGTATATTTGTTGTTGGCGATATCGGCTTTGCTTGTAGCATTTATATTCATTATAAACTTTTAGCTATAACGTTCCGGCTTTGTTCTTTCGGTGTGTGTGTGTGTGTGTGTGTGTGTGTGTGTGTGTGTGTGTGTGTGCGCGCGCGCTACGGTGTGTGTGTGTGCGCGCTACGGTGTGTGTGTGTGTGTGTGTGCCACGGTGTGTGTGTGTGTGTGTGTGCCACGGTGTGTGTGTGTGTGTGTGTGTGTGTGTGTGTGTGCGCGTGCGCCACGGTGTGTGTGTGTGTGTGTGTGTGTGTGTGTGTGTGTGAGAGAGAGAGAGAGAGAAAGAGAGAGAGAGAGAAATGTGTTACGTCTGTGTGTTTAATTCAGTCTGAACACAATCGACGCCAGTACACACGCGCACACACACACACACACACACACACACACACACACACACACACACACACACACACACACACACACCGTAGCGCGCGCACACACACACACACACACACACACACACACATTTCTATAAGCCTCTCTCTCTCTCTCTCTCTCTCTCTCTCACACACACACACACACACACACACATTTCTATAAGCCTCTCTCTCTCTCTCTCTCTCTCTCTCACACACACACACACACACACACACACACACACACACACACACACACACACACACACACATTTCTATAAGCCTGCATCTCTCTCTGCCTGTTTCTCTGAATGTTTCCTGTTAGCCGGAAGTGACAACGAACAATGTAACACTGGTTTTCATTCTTACACGCACAGAGTAATTTGCACAACTCTAATGCATTTGTACTGGTACATTTTGCGCAGATCTCTCTGTGAGTCTGAGAATGACATTCATCGTCTATGTGACAAAGTTCTGTCTTGAGGAAGTGGAACCCAGCATTTAACCCTTTCACAACTTTTTGTGTACGAGTACGAAATGAGTGCGTAAAATATATCATATACCTTCGTATGCTAATTTAGCATCATGGGATTGTTTTGTTTTAGCCTAATGCGCACTGAGCCAATATCATTACCTATCATGTAATGTGTAATGGGGCAGTCAGTGGGTGTTTTACAAGACACTAGATAAGCCAGCCAGCCGTCAAGGGGTTACTAGTTATCATCATGATGGCTACATTTTTTTTTCTCCCTGCACACTCAGATCGTTCCGAGCTGTTTTCGTGGTATCGATCATCACTGACTGACACCGTGACCACTCAGACACCAGTCTTAGAATTTGAATGTTCGACCGCTCGCCGCCCAAAGCGGTCAGTAAACAACATTGTATCGCATTAAGAGCTGTACTAATCACTGATCAAGATAGTGTATGTCGAGCGCCGTACAGGCGCACTCACGAGCGAAACTGTTCCAGATCACAAGCTGGCTTAGCAAAAGTCTGTTTATTTAAGGCAACATTAGTTACGCCGACCGGCGCGAGTCTTTGCTCAGTGTGGTATGTTGACACAAGCACCGGACTGCTTTCATACTGATGCACAGGCTTAGCGAATTCGACGGACACACACACACACACACACACACACACACACCGTCACACACACCGTCTCTCTCTCTCTCTCTCACACACACACACACACACACACACACACACACACACACACACACACCGTCACACGCACACACCGTCACACGCACACACACACACACACACACCATTTCCACCACGTTGTTGTATGCCGGAGTTCGTATCAGTGAGACTTTAACTGACGTAACTGCGAATGCCTTCCTCGATCCTCGGGGTGACAATCTTTTCATCTGCGCTTGCGGCTGTGGTTGAAACGATACGCCTACTTCTTTGTTTCAAAGCTTTCAACAACAAGGACATCTGGGGAAAAAGAAAAACTCAGTTACGCAATCAGGAAGAGAATGATGTCTTCAATCAAGGTTTCCCTGCGCAATTTCATCCTTTCCCGTGATTGCATTTCGCCGCACTGCCACTCGAGTGAAGTTTGCAAGGGGGAGGGGAGAGTACTTGGAAGAAAATTAGGGTTCAAACAAAGGATCAAACCCTGCTGGTTCTGGGCGAAATGGTGTGTGTGTGTGTGTGTGTGTGTGTGTGTGTGTGTGGGATGGTGGTGCGTGCCTGCGTGCGTGCATGTGCGTGTGAGTGTGCGTGCGTGCGTGTGTGTGTGTGTTGGGGGGGGGGGGTAGGAGTGGGGGAGGGGAGGGGGAATGTGTGTGTGTGTGTGTGTGTGTGTGAGAGAGAGAGAGAGGGGGGGGGGGGTGCGTGGTGTGAGGTGTGAAGAGGGTGATTTTTTTTTTTTATCTCATGTTTTATCTTCTTCTTTTAGGGCCTGTGGCACATTATTTTTAGTATCGTTTTGTGTAATGTATTGAACAACGTAGTTTTTATTGTAGGCCTATCTTTCTGTTCAGTATTGAATGTTCAGCGGACAGTAAGAAGAACATCCTTTTAAAGGACAATAAAGATATATTGTATGCATTTTGGTTCTGCCGAGATTAAAAACACAAGACCTTCCGACAAGCGGGCTGTAAACACTCTGAGCCATCCTCACCCCCCCCCCTCCATTCCTTGTTGGTTGATTTTACTGAAGCTGAACGTTAATCTGATTTACTTTGTGAGTGCGTTTGTCGCGTTAAGCTTGTTGCAAACCGCCATGTCTTGTCATCATATTCCTGCTGTTAGTGTCAAGCCCTTTGCCGAAGACTCTTGAGAGTGGGAGAGACTGAAGTGGATGTCGGATGCACGTGCTGAGCTTGTGTCATGTGATAAACTGAGTGTTTGGACGTTGGGACAGGAAATCACTAGTGTGCAAAACAAGCGATACTGATCGGATCGCCGTTGAGTAATTATAGCAGGTTTGAGTGCCTTGTTGTGTTCGGGTTTTTTGTTTTTTTTGTAGGTCGGATTTCTTTTTCAAAACTTACATTCTTTCTTCAACGACATGGTAATGTCCACTGTACCCTTGGTCGGAATGGCCACATATTTGTGCCGGCTTTTTAATCGTTGCCCCCCCCCCCCCCCCGTCTTTGATAATTATTACCCGTACGTGGTGGAAAAGGACGTTAAACCCCCACACACCCACCCCACCCAACCTTGGTCGGAACAGTAGTAAGGGGAATTCGGGCCATGTGGAAAGTTATCTTTGACGTGCATAAATACTCGACAATTCTCAATGAACGCGTGCGTACACGAAGGGAAGACAAGCACCCTACACGAGTCTGCACATGAATTTGACTCAATTTGGTGAGGAAAATCCGAAACCATATCCATACAGAATGCGAACCCATAACCACAGATTCCACAGACAGTCGGCTTAATCACTACGCCAAATGCCCTTGTCCTTATGTTAGGCCAGTGTATAGTTATTTACCATTAATTCGGGAACCAAGCCAGTGATAGCTCTTGGCTAAAGGTACGGCCTCGACCTCTTAGTCACGTGACTGGGTTAATTTACCATCCGCCTGTTTCCTGTCTTGCACTATCACACACATAGAGTGACTAGAGCGGACGCTGCCAGCTCCATAGAGGGCGTGGCTGACTGTTGCACGAACTGCACGTGACCATATATGGCACAGGGAAGGGACATAGAGTTTATAATAATACATGTACCTCAGATTTCCACCGTAACGACCAGTACTAAGCCCGAGACTTCACGTGACCATATATGGTAAAGAGAACGGATATGGAGTGTTGATACCAAGTCAGACGTTTAGACGAATAGAAACGAGAAGTATATAATTATATAACTGTCTTACAGTTCATTTTGTGACAGACCCTGCTTACAAACCGCTCGAAGACAGACGTTTGATTTGTCAGTTGTGGTGAAATTCCTATCTGAGAGCTGCAGTATGTAGAAATGTGACTGACATGTTGTGCCGGCTAAAGGATTAGGAACAGATACTTTACTCATATTTTAGACGTGATCAGTTTGCCGAAAAGAGACAGAGGTGAAAACGGTGACGCCATTCAGTGAACTAGTCACGCAATACCGATGTGATAGTGACTGGACGAAGTGGGTGGGAGATGGTGCTTCAGAGAGCGGGAGGAGGGTGAGCGTGGTTTTAACTGTCATTCACCTTTGCAGGCAGAATCCGCGTTGGAGGTTTCATGCAATCCGGTTGTTTGTCTCCCTTTCCTTTTGGTCTTGCTGTCCCCTCCGGACCAACCGACTCTACGAGAATTTTATTGCATGCGTCACAACCGAGTGCCCTTTCCAGTTCCACGAGAATTTTGCTGTGTGCGTCACAATCAGAGTCCCATCCCCAGTCCCACAACCAGGGTCTCATCCCTACTAGCAATTCCACGAGAATTTTACTGTGTGCGTCACACCAGAGTCCCATCCCCAGTCCCACAACCAGGGTCTCATCCCTACTAGCAATTCCACGAGAATTTTACTGTGTGCGACACAACCATAGTCCCATCCCCAGCTCCACGAGAATTTTACTGTGTGCGTCACAACCAGAGTCCCGTCCCCAGCTCCACGAGAATTTTACTGTGTGCGTCACAACCAGAGTCCCGTCCCCAATTCCAAGTAAAAGTGTTATATTTGAATAGTTCGTGATAATGACAACCAGTTGATGCCACGGTCATCAGACAGAGATCTGATAAGAAACGTGCGCCGGCGGGTCATTGTGAACCTTTTTTTCCTGAGAAATGGTGAAGTAGGGCCAGGTGTTACTGTGGCAACAACGCAACTCTAGCACAGGTGTTACTGTAGTCCTGATGTTACTGTAGTCCACATGTTACTGTAGTCCACATGTTACTGTAGTCTTGATGTTGCTGTAGTCCTGATGTTGCCGTAATCCTGATGTTGCTGTAGCCCTGATGTTACTGTAGTCCGCAAGTTACTGTGGTCCTGATGTTGCTGTAGTCCTGATGTTACTGAAGTTCAGATGTTACCGTAGTCCAGGTGTTACTGTAGGCCTAGTATTACTGTAGTCCAGGTGTTGCTGTAGTCCAGATACTACTGTAGTCCACATGTTACCGCTTTAGTCCAGATGTTACTGTAGTCAAGAAGGACACAACACTGGCCGAACGGAGCCACCACTGGCAGAGAAACTCTGGGGCAGCAAAACAGACCTCTTGAAGACCACTGCTTATATAAAGACCACAAACCTAATCATCTGAGGCCAGAACAGAACAGGGAACGCAGAAGAAGAAGAAGAAGAAGAAGAACTGTAGTCAAGATACTATCATAGGACATGTGTCACTGTAGTCCAGGTGTTACTGCAGTCCACATGTTACTGCAGTCCACATATTATTTTGCAGCTAAGATGCTACCGCAGTACAGGTGTTACTGTATCAAGCTGCTGCCGTAGCACAGGTGTTACTGTAGTCAAGATGTTACTGTACGCAAGGTGTTACTGTAGTCCAGATGTAACTGTCATCAATATGTTACCGTAGTACAGGTGTTACTGTAGTGCATATGTTGCCGTAGTTTGGATCTCACGGTAGCCAAAACCATTACAGTTGAAAACGTTACTGTACACGATATAGGAGTCTTATTGATACGGTAGTTTAGATGTTACAGCAGTGAAACTAGCACGTGACAATGGCTGTGTGTAACTTGTACCTGGTTATGCTATGCGTATGGCTGGTGACGTGTTTGTCTGTGAAGGTGAAGGACGCTAGTCGTTCCATCCCGATACAACATAAACTGCTCAACTTGAACTTCTCTGCACGGTCTACAGCCACAGGTCTGGCGGGAGTAGGTGACGATCTTTGCCCCCTCCCACAGTGGATTGATGAAGACTTCACAGTGTGTGGAGCTGGTTACTGTCGGTGTAGAGACACTGTGGCGGACTGTTCTAAACATTACGGTAAACTGACTTATGTCCCCTCACTGCCAGCCGGTATCTCTAAAGTGCTATTCACCTACAATAGATTGGTCAGCATTTCGAGAGATGATTTCTTTATAAACATCACCAGTGTTACAGATCTAGATCTGTCCTTGAATTTTCTGACTCGTATCAGTCCCGATGTTTTCCGCCCCTTCACAAACCTTACGGCCCTGAGACTGACGGTCACCAATCTGACCTTCACCACACTGGCCCCTGTTTTGTCTGTCACCACGCTGACACTACTGGACCTCTCATTTAATCCGCTGTTGGGCCCGCCCCCTGACGGAATCTTCCACACGTACCTTCTACTTCAACTTGAGTCACTTTGTCTTGAAGGGAACGGCATGACGTCTCTGAACATGACGGTGTTTAAACCGCTTGTACGTCTGCACAATCTACAACTCGGGGGTAACAGGTTGACCAGTGATTCATTACACGTAGACTACTTGCCACAGTTAACTGGGGGGCTCTTCTTGTCTCAGAACCCTTTTTCTGTCTATCCGGAGACGTGTCGTGGGGAAGACTCATTCTTTCCAAATCTTACTTCGCTGGAAATGTCAGGTACGACCATTGGTGGGTTTCGTCCTCGAAAGGTGTGCCTGCCACGTTTGGCAATTTTCTCCGCCATGAGTATGTTTATGAACGTCATTCAAAAAGACTCTTTCAGCCGGACCATGTTTCCATCCCTGAAAAGGTTGATCTTATATCACCTCACAGTTACAGATGATATCATTATCAAGGAAAACGCGTTTAGGAATCCCCAGCTACTGGCCATTGATTTGTCCTCCAGTTCAATCAATTTCGCGGCAGACACAGTAGACGCTGACTGTTTCGCCGGCTGCCCGAAGCTCGAGTTTCTGTGGCTAGGTGGTAATGATTTTAGCGATGTGACGCAAAAGAAATTCAGTCGTCTTTTTAGCCAAGTCACCCAGCTTAAGTGGCTGTCTTTAGCATCAGCCCACATCAGTCGGATAAGTGCTGGTATGTTCACCAACATGCCACATTTAGCTGTTCTTGTGCTGGGTTCAAACAGACTGACTGACATACCGGACGGTGTCTTCGACGCGTTACCAAACCTACTGGCGCTGGATTTGTCAAACAACCGGATTTCCGTCGTTAGAGAGACGACGTTCAGTACAGCCACCCGTCAGCGTCTGAGATATCTAGATCTCAGCGGTAATCCGTTCCTGTGTTCCTGTGACTTGAGGTGGTTCCGACAGTGGCTCACCACACAACCTGCTCTCTTCTCTCACTGCTCTGTTTTCTATCATCCATGTTACACGTACACTTGTGACAATCTGCCCAACACCACAGTACAGTCGTTCTACGTGGCCGACCAAGCGTGTCTGTGGAGCCCTGGTGTCTCCAAGTATATCATAGCGACTGTTGTCATTCTGCTGTTAGTATTCTTTCTGGTCACTTTTCTCTACCGCTACCGCTGGCACATCCGTCTGTTGCTGTACGAGGCGCACAGGGGCCGGGGAGACAGGTGGCGCCGTCTACAGGAGCGGCACTTCCGGTATGACGTATTTGTCGGTTACGACAGCGATGACGTGAACTGGGTGCTTGAGTTCCTCAGACCGGAGTTAGAGGGGAGGCTGGGACTGCGGCTGTGTATCCACCAGCGTGACTTCACACCGGGCGCCCCTATTGTACGGAACATTGAAGAGAGTGTAGAGAACAGCAAGAAGGTGATGATGATTTTCTCCAAGAATTTCGCTGAGAGTCACTGGTGTCAGTTCGAGCTGCAGCTGTCCTTGAGTCACGTGATGGAAAACGACGACGAGCTATTGGTGGTGTTGCTGGAAGACATCCCGTCACGTGACCTGACCCCCGCCATGATGGCGGTGATGAGAACCATGACGTACATCGAGTGGGGGTACGAACCCGAGGCTAGAGCCTCGTTTTGGGGCCGTCTTCGTATAGCGCTGAATGAAATTCTCCCGGCACGTAACGTGCAAGAATAAACAAACAAACAAACAAACAAACAAACAAACAGACAGACAGACAGAAAACTGAGCCACGATTCTTGCTGACATTAAACTCTGTAATTCTTCACGTTCTGTTCCTTCCCATAATGCACACTGCTGTGAAACTCCGCCATTAGTTTTATTTCCTGGCTCTGCCCGTTCCCGCGATCTACTCTACAAAACCCGTTCTCACATCTGTCCGGGTCACATGACCAAGTCGCTCACCACAGTATCCCGATCTGCATCCCATCAACTCTACATCAGTGAAACTGGTCTCAGTCTCGATGTCCTTGTTGTTTTTTTTTTTGTTTTTTTTTTTCCCTGAACATCTCACAGACACGTAGCAACCACTCTGTCACATCAGGTGTTGTGATGCCTGCTATTTTTTTTTTTTTTTTTACTATTCTTTTCTGTTCTTTTCTGCCCCACTTTTTTATTTTTTTTTCCACACACAGTCCATGGTCTTCTGCCACCAAAGGATGGGTGTTGTGATATTTTTACTATTGTTTTCTGGTCCTTTTCTCGCCCAGCGGTTTTTTTCCCCCCGCGCCATGTATGTCAGTACGTCCGCAGAGTTACCTTTTGTTTGCTTGTTGACGTTATGTCCCATTTGTTTGTGTCCTGAGGAAGACGAAAGCCGAAACGTTGACCTGTGCCGTCCTTTGTGAAAGTTAAGTGGTTTCTGTCCCGTTTATGTCGCTTTTATTTGCTTAACAGTGGACTATCTAGTATACGTGTGGTTCTGAGCTGTTTTTGGTGGTGTCTAACAGTGGACATATCTAGTTTACGTGTGGTTCTTGGCTGTTTTTGGTGGTGTCTAACAGTGGACATGTCTAGTTAACGTATGGTTCTGTGCTGTTTTGGTGGTGTCTAACAGTGGACATGTCTAGTTCACGTGGGGTTCTGAGCTGTTTTGGTGGTGTCTAACAGTGGACAGATCTAGTTCGCGTATGGTTCTGAGCTGTTTTTGGTGGTGTCTAACAGTGGACATGTCTAGTTCACGTGGGGTTCTGAGCTGTTTTGGTGGTGTCTAACAGTGGACATATCTAGTTCACGTGTGGTTCTGAACTGTTTTTGGTGGTGTCTAACAGTGGACATATCTAGTTCACGTATGGTTCTGAGCTGTTTTGGTGGTGTCTAACAATGGACATGTCTAGTTCACGTATGGTTCTGAGCTGTTTTTGGTGGTGTCTAACAGTGGACATATCTAGTTCACGTATGGTTCTGAGCTGTTTTGGTGGTGTCTAACAGTGGACATATCTAGTTCACGTATGGTTCTGAGCTGTTTTTGGTGGTGTCTAACAGTGGACATATCTAGTTCACGTGTGGTTCTGAGCTGTTTTTGGTGGTGTCTAACAGTGGACATATCTAGTTCACGTGTGGTTCTGGGCTGTTTTTGCTGGTGCCTAACAGTGGGAGGGTCGGATGTAGAATGTTAGGGTTGGGCTCCCTATTCCCTGTGTGTGGGCAGGGTTCTGGGGTTCTCACAGCACAGTCCATGGCCGCCTGTTGCCAACGGATGGGTGCTGTGGTGATTTTCATTTTGGTGACCGGGGGAAGGGATGTTGAAGCTAAAAGGGAATGAGAGGTAACCAGCAGTTCTGTAGATTTTCACTTCGTTTTACTACAGTTCACCTCCCTACCCTTTGTATGCTAAGTTAGCATGGGATTGTTTTGTTTTAGCCTAACTCTTAAGAGCCCAAGCCCGACCACCTCCTGTCCACTATATGTTCAGACTGGTGAAAAAGAAACAACCACTGCACACCAGAAGCAGCCACTTCAAGCCACTATTACACAAGAAAACGGCCTTCCCGTTATAGGCCCGAGACCACTGCACGTTGCTTATTAGTGGCTTGATGTGGCGCCTAGTGATATGAAGATTTCAAGTCATTTTTGCTTGGGGTTTTAAGAGCTAATGCGCACTGATCCAATATTATCATTTTGTTTACCTATCGTGTAATGCATATTGAAATTTTCATATATCTGTATTTGTAATTTTCATCTTGTAATTTTCATCTCACTTGTACGTTTCATCTTGCAATTTTCACATTACCGTATATTCATCACGACAGTGAAGTCTCGTAGTTTTAAGATCGGTATTGACACGAGAATTAACTAAAAAAAATTACTGCAAACGTTATGTACAGTTGAATGGAATGACCACGAACGAACGTGTTTAGGACTTTAACGTCCTTTATCACCACACAAGGGTGATATCAAAGACGTAGCAACACGGATAAAGCACAATGTTTCGGCTCCCAATCGGAATTCGAACTCACGACCCGAGCATTGAAAGTAAAACGCGCTACCACTCGTCTGTCACAGCTCCCCAGGAATGAACGCGCCAAGTTCATTGAAACAAACAAACAAACAAACAAACTAACGAACTAACTTACATTCTTTCTTTACCACGGAAGAATGTGCGGGAACTGTTATCAAAAATGTGTAAATTTACTGCTTGATCCAAGGAACTGGGTAATGAGTCTGAACTGTGATCCACGTCGTTAAGATTACTATTTCTGAGTCGTCGACTGTACTGTGTTGTGTACACTAACTGGACACATGGCGTGCGTCATCTGTTGATATTGTAAACTTCTCGCCTCTTGATGTCGGCCGGTGTAGTGGACACACAATCAGCCTTCCTCACTCGCACACCGCACACCAAGACAAAGTTAGTGTTCAGGATGGCGTTGTTATTCTTGTTAAAACTTCTTTTTGTCAGGATATTAAATAGTTTCAATTACAAAAGTCATCAAAGTAACAGTTCTTCTCACTGAATTGCAATGATGAGAGATATTCTTGCAGTCAACGACTAAGTCCCTAAATTCCCTAATCTAACGACGGTTCATTTCCCTAAATGCTATATTCTAATTCCCTATCATAACACTACAACTCCGCGTTGACTAACACAGCTGACCTCTATTCACCGTCAACTCTCTGGCCCTACTGACCTAGTTTCTCAAGGTGAAGGTCATTCGCACAAAAGGGGTCATTCGACCATCAGAGGTTATCGTCAAAATTTCTTCTTCAAAGTTTTCCGTAAATGAATTCCAAAAGAAATTCTAAAGTTACTACTTCACGTGGTTATAGTTCAGACTATTCGACTTTTAAAACTAACCAGAACGGAGAAAACGATGATGTGCTACAACGATGATGAGCTGAGAGGAGATAGCGTACCGGCGAATGTAGAAAATAGAAGAATCTAGAGAAGAATCGAGATCGGTTGGTCAGCTGTCCACTACTTTTATTAACTGGCTGACCAATCAGGTCTCTTTAGACAAAATGGCTATCCTTAGACACAACAATGCTTTTCAATAAAACTAGTTTTCCCTTTGCTTGTCTAAAATCAACTAAACAAAACCGAAATCAGACGACTCGTAACTAGGTCAATTCTGATCCTAGTTACCGTCCGTTGCTTGTAGCAGACGACAGAAACTAACGGGTTTTGGTTTCGAGACAAAACGGTTCTGACTGACTAAAATTTATCTGTCAAGAATTTCTCTCTCATAAAATCTACAACTTATTTCAAAATCTTCTTAAAGTTATTTCTGTTCAAACAACAATAAATTTTAAGGTGAAACATGGAACCTAAAATTATGAAATTGGTGCATCCAAGTTTTTGATAGCACTTCAAAACAACATGGCTGCCTTCGGCGCCACTGACAGATTTCTAAGGGAAGAAAAACACAATTTTCAAGTTTCTAATAAATACATGACAACCTGCTGATGGAAACACATCATCATGATACTTTTCTACATCTCTGGACACTCCTCAAGCGCTGTCGTCAACGGAAATGATACGAAAGTTACATATAGGCGGCGGGACGAACGCATCTAAACAGCTTAGTTTTGCATTTCATAGCCCTACGTTTAAGCAAACAAATTTTTGGTGTTTCAGGTAGAGTTTTGTATACAGATTCAAAATCAACTTTGTTACGGTGTATAAGTGGTAGGATTAACTCAGTATTTTGGTCTAAAGTTAACGAAAAATAACAAAAATGTGATTTAGCTCGGATGCTAAATGAGCAATGAGAAAGATTTTTTTAAATTATTCCCTGAGTCAAAAACTGAACAGATATTTTGCACATGCATTACAGTTGTAATATGTGTTCAAAAAAGATAAGTGTTTGCGCAGAAATAGCCATTTTTTGCTGATGCAGCACTTTTAAAGAGCAAATTTCTGTACAGTTATTTTTTTATAAGGGCATTAACCGGTATTCAAAGTGAAAATGCAATAAACAACAAATCACAAATTATGCTGCACTAAATTATATGATTAGTAGTAAAGAAAGCAGAGTTTGTTCAAATTAACCCTTTATTAACCGTGACCAAAAGTCATGAATCATGTTTTGTTTTTGTTTATGTGTACTGTAAGCTCTTGCACAATGGAAGGACAGAATCAAATCTTAATAGACATTTGAATTTTTGCATAAATTCTGCACTGTATATGGGAATTGACAAGATCAGTACACAAGGGGTTAAATTGAACCTAATTAACATACAAAAAATTATGTTGGTATTTTAGATTCAACAACAACCACAACATCCTTGCAAGGTCACGTTATGTGTGCAGTCAATCAATCCCTTGACTGTTGCATCATCAGGGGTGGGGTGGGGGTGGGGGCATATATAAAAATGTGTTGCTACACCCCACTTACTACACCACTGCACCCCACTTGCTCCACCACTACACCCCACTTACTACACTGTTACACCCCAGTTGCTACACTGCTACACCCCACTTACTACACTGCTAAACCACTACACCCCACTTACTACACTGCTACACCCCACTTGCTACACTCCACTTACTACACTGCTACACCCCACTTACTACGCCCCACTTGCTACACCACTACACCCCACTTGCTACACTGCAACACCCCACTCGCAACACCACTATACCCCACTTACTACAGCACCACAATCCAATTACTACACCCCACTTGCTACACCACTACACCCCACTTACTACACCACTACACCCCACTTACTACACTGCTACACCCCACTTGCTACACCACTACTCTGCTACACCCTAGTATTGTAGTAAATACATTGTTATTGTGTGGCTTTGCCATACAACACTTACAAAAATTTGTTAATAGGTACAAGTCAAACACACTGATTCCTAGTAACAGAATCACAGCAATTCTGCGCTATTTAAAAGCAGGGACATGTGTCATGTATACTTGCTAGACCTGTCTGATCACATGTAGGATGTCAGTTTGAAAGGTTAGGCACGTTTTCTGCCGGAACATTGCACCCTGTAAAAGCCGGTTCCTGTCTAAGACGGCCAGTTTGACTCAGTCCCTAGGATGACCGTTTGACTGTACAACAAAAATGATATTTGATTCCTGTTTTGTTATTCCATGATTTCTGTTGTATAATGTGGGTAAAAAAAAACAAAAAAACCTCCAGTATGTCACTTTTGAAGTGTCAGTATTTCATTTTTAGGTTACCCAGAAAGAAAGTACATGTACTTTCAATTGCATGTCATGTGAAATACATGTATTTGTGTTTTTGTTGGGGGGGGGGGGGGGGGCGTTTGTTACATAAAATTCACTCATTTTTTATTTCTTCGCTTGCTTTGCGGATTGACGGAATGTCTAGACATGATACTCTCTCTCTCTCTCCACACACAGAGTTTCAAAATTGTTGTAAGTGATGTATGGCAAAGTCACACGGTAGCAGTGTATTTAGGGAATGTAGCAGCGTACTGGGGTAGCAAATCAGTGCTGTGTAGCAGATTATTCATTTATTGTGTAGCAAGTGGGTTAACAGAGTATCGGTGTAGCAAGTGGGGTGTAGTGGTGTAGCAAGTGGGGTGTAGTGGTGTAGCAAGTGGGGTGTAGCAGAGTATCGGTGTGTAGTGTAGTGGTGTTGCAACTTGAGTGGGGTGTAGCAGTGTAGCAAGTGGGGTGTAGTGGTGTAGCAAGTGGGCTGTAGTGGTGTAGCAAGTGGGGTGTAGTGGTGTAGTAAGTGGCGTGTAGCAACACATTTTGCATGACGGTCTAGCACAGGCTGTCATGTCGAGTGATGTGCCCGAAACAGGTAAGCTTCCACCTCTTGGTGGTGGCCAGGAGAGGTTCCTGGGGGCCTACGTTCCACTCTAAGTACAAGCTCTGCTTACTCAGCAAAAGAGGCCATTTTAACAACACTTGCAGGAAAACACCAAGCCAATCAATTAGTCCCTTATGTCCAAACATTCAATTGCCCCATGAGGGATAAATAAAGTAATTTGAACATGAACTTGAACATAGATTGTTGTTCAAAGCCATTCCTTTACAGTCACAGTTTGTCATAAAACAGAGTTTGCAAGAACAGTTTCTGCAGTAAACAACACCAGCAGTCCATGCTTCACAGACGATGACCATCCAGCAGGAAAATCCAAAAATTAGTCCATGAATAAAAAACCAAGCCAGTCAATTTGTTTACTATTTGGTCCAAAGACTGTTGTTCAAATAAAACTAATCCACTCCTTTACAGTCACAGTTTGTTAATGTTATTGTTAAACCACTGAGTTTGCTACAGGAAGGCTTGTTTGCAGGGGGCTAGACAGAGCTTCTAAGTTGCTTTGCTGGAGGTGGTGGTGGTGGCTGGATCAGACCTCCATCTGCACTGTCAGCAGGCGCACTTGCATTTCTCTTCTCTGCTTGACGCTGAAGTAATTCAAGCCTGTCCACAGACACAGAACTGAAAATTGAACACACTATGTAACAAACATCAAATGACAAATAGTGTGATTAGATGCATCAGCAATAGTTATTGGTGTGAAGTACATGTACATAGGGCAAAATATAAAATTTCAATTCACAGTTGATACCTCACAAACTGCTGTGCACCAACACTATTAAACTTTATGAGAGTGAAGCACTCAGTCTCTCTCTCTCTCTCTGTCTCACACACACACACACACACACACACTTACTTTCTAGTTTAATGTAGGTTCTTGTGCACTCTTTCCCCGCCTGTGAGTCTACCAACTGACCTCTCATCTCCCCCCCCCCTCCAACCACACACACAAAACTCTCCCCCCCCCCCCCCACTCAACCCGAAAACACTGCAAGTACTGGCATCGCATCATCGTCAAATCTATACTCAGTATAGATCAATTTAAAATCCACCGGCTGGGGTCAGTAAGACAGAAATATCAAGACTGTACTACGGGCGAAGGAGCATCCACTTACCTGTCTCTTCTTATGAATCGTTGGTAACAGGATCGATGGTATCCCAGACGCTGTAACTCTGCTTCCCGCTGACAGGAATGACTTGAATCAAGAAAGGTCCGCGCGATTTGGGAGCTCGCACAGTCAAACAAACCCCATTGCTGCGCATACCGAAGGGTATTTGCAAATGTTTGATCTGTGAAGGACTTAACTGTGGTGTCTTTACTCCCTGCAAAGTGAACTGAACACTGCAATCTGGTACGAATACCTTTCGAAGACGCCTGAGCCAAACACGCGTCAGCCGTGTTTTCGTTTCGTTTCGTTTTCGTTTCGCAGCCACTGCTATTTGAGCCCGATGATTGGTTAAAATTGCCGCGGTCAGGGACGTCCCTGCCGCAGTAATTTTTTTTTTAAAGACGCTGATTGGTTGAAAATTTCGCTAATTGGTCAGTGTTCATTAGGTCCGTATTCATTAACCCGACCGGACCGACACGGAAACAACACTGATTTTGCCATACACTAGCCTTGTATTATTTTTCATTATATGAAAAAATTGCTTAACTCAGGGGCTATGGAGTGCGTTTTAGACGGCCTTGGCTCACGGCCTAATAATTCGTTCTTCGTGTGCGCGTGGTATGAGACTCGTGTTACTTGAAGGAGCCCAGAGTGTCTGATCTAGAACGTAAGCTCGATACAGTTTTCCTGTTTATGTTCCTATCTCTACACTAAGTAATTCTAGTTTTACCAATATCCTTTTAATAATTTCTTTAAGACTGTCTACCAAGGAGAATAAAATCCAGTTCAGAACAAAGAATTAGAAATGAGATTCAGTAACTCTTAGAACAATGCCCTTTTGCTTGGATCCTGTCATTTAACATAACCATTTCCTTACAATATCATGAACACAATAACAAGGAAACAGTGCGTCGACTGTGACAGCGCCTGGCCCAGTTCTCACGTGGCGCAGACAGAAATAGTATTGCCGGTGTAAAACGTTGTATCCTCTTCCTGTTAAATTATGGTCCTGTTCCGGTTTGAACTACGAGTCACTTGTGTTCGGCCCTAGGTACTTCCGACCGATCCACTTTCACGTTATAAACACACCATCCATTATTCTGTAGTCACGTGACCTCTCCACTCATAACAGTTTTCAGTTTACATCTTTCCTTTGTACAACGTCTGCTTCAGTTTTGTTTTCATTCGCATACGCAATGGACTGATTAGCCCTTTGAGCAGTCGGGTATTTTGCAGTCTACTGAACATTTTCTAATGTTTTGAACAGTTGAACTGCAGTGTTTGTAAGTGTGACTGGTATTTTGCAGTCGGCTGAACATTTTCCAATGTTTATAGTGTGTCAGAATTTCGGACAGTTGAACTGCAGTGTTTGTAAGTGTGACTGGTATCTTACAGACGTCTGAACAGATGAGGTAATCACTTCAAAGTAAGTTTCTAATGTTTCCAGTGTGTCAGCTTCAAGACAACTCAAGATGAGGTGAAGAGGATTCTCAGTGTGTATGAATCAATCTGAGTGACCACTAGCACAAGGCGAAGGTCATCAGTAACGTCTGGACATTCCGGTCACATTCAGATCTCAGTTACTGTTGTCCACATGTTACAAAAGTCCAGATGTTAGTAGTCCAGATGTTACTGTAGTCCAGATGTTACTGTACTAAGACGTTACTGTACTAAGATGTTACTGTAGTCAAGGTATTACTGTAGTCCAGATGTAACTGTAGTCAAGGTGTTACTGTAGTCCAGATGTTATTGTGATCCAGGTGTTACTGTAGTATGAACAAGTGTTACTGTTGTTATTGTAGTCCAGAGTTATTGTAGCCGTAGTGTTACTGTTGTCCTCACGTTTCTGTAGTCGAGATTTTTCTGTATCCAAAAAGTCACTATCTATTCAAGACGATACGGATTGCCTGTTTTTCGGAAGTTTTGATGTTTTTCGTAGTAGAGACGACAGAACACAACCAGCAAGACTAGCACCTGACAATGCATGACATGAAGAGTGATCCAAGTGAATGACAATGGGCATGTGCATCGTGTATGTGATTTTGCACGGGCTGTCCGTGTGGCTGGGCACTGGTCTGTCTGTGAAGGTGACCGACTCTAATCGTTACGGCCTCACACGGCAACAACACGGTCTGCCCAACTTGAACTTCTCTGCAGGGTCTACATACATGTCTAGGTCCAGGTCTACATACACAGACACGGCCGGTCTACCGGTAATTCACAATCCTTGTCCTGACCCAGATTACATTGTGGATAACTACACACTGTGTGGAGATGGTTACTGTCGGTGTAGAGACACTGTGGCGGACTGTTCTGAACATCACGGTAAACTGACCTATGTCCCCAGACTACCAGCTGGTATTTCTCAAGTGCTTTTTACCGACAAAATTTTGGTGAGGATTTTGCGAGATGATTTTTTTGTCAACATCACTAATGTTACTGATCTAGATCTATCGAACAATAGTCTGACTTACATCAGTCCAGGTGTTTTCCGCCCCTTCACAAACCTGACGGCCTTGAGACTGTTGGCCAACAAACTGACCTACACCACACTGGCTCCTGTCTTGTCAGTCACCACGCTGACAATACTGGATCTCACGTATAACCCGCTAGGCCCGCCCCCTGACGGAATCTTTCACAAATACCCCCTACTTCAGCTTGAGTCACTCTGTCTGAGTGGGAACAAAATCGCGTCTCTGAACATGACGGTGTTGAAACCGCTTGTCAGTCTTCGCAAACTACATCTCTCTGCTAACAGATTGTCACGTGATTCATTACACGCAGATTATTTACCACAATTAACTGGAGTGCTGATGCTGGAAGCTAATCCTTTTCATGACTATCCTGACACGTGTCATGGGGAAAACTCGTTCTTTCCAAATCTTACTTGGATGGACATGTCGCGTTCGAATTTTGACTGGTTTAAACCAAGAAAGATATGCCTGCCACGTTTGGAAATTTTGTCTGCCATGGGTCTTTCTGTTTATGGAATTGAGGAAACCTCGTTCAACGAGTTCATGTTTCCATCCCTGAAATGGTTAATTTTAAACAGCCTAGATCAAACGGAAGATCTTCGTATCCAAAAAAACGCGTTCAGCAACCAACAGGTAGAGCGCATTTCCATGGTTTCCAGTGGAATCAATTTCGCAGCAGACACAGTAGACGCTGACTGCTTCGCCGGCTGTCCGAAGCTTGAGGAGCTGATCCTAAATAGAAATGACTTTAGCGATGTGACGCAAAAGAAATTCAGTCGTCTTTTTAGCCAGGTCATCCTACTTAAGCGGCTGTCTTTAGCATCAACCCAAATCAGTCAGATAAGTGCTGGTATGTTCACCAACATGCCACATTTAACTGTTCTTGTTCTGGGTTCAAACAAACTGACTGATATACCGGACGGTGTCTTTGACGCCTTACCAAACCTACAGGCGCTTGATTTGTCAAACAACCGGATTTCCGTCGTGAGAGAGACGACGTTCAGTACAGCCACCCGTCAGCGTCTGAGATATCTAGATCTCAGCGGTAATCCGTTCCTGTGTTCCTGTGACTTGAGGTGGTTCCGACAGTGGCTCACCACACAACCTGCTCTCTTCTCTCACTGCTCTTTTTTCTATCATCCATGTTACACGTACAAGTGTGACAACCTGCCGAACACTACGGTACAGTCGTTCTACGTGGCCGACCAAGCGTGTCTGTGGAGCCCTGGTGTCTCCAAGTATATCATAGCGACTGTTGTCATTCTGCTGTTAGTATTTTTTCTGGTCACTTTTCTCTATCGCTATCGCTGGCACATCCGTCTGTTGCTGTACGAGGCGTACAGGGGTCGGGGAGACAGGTGGCGCCGCCTACAGGAGCGGCACTTCCGGTATGACGTATTTGTGTCATATGACAAGGAGGATCTGAACTGGGTGCGTGAGCACCTGATGCCGGAGTTAGAGGGGAGGCTGGGACTGCGGCTGTGTATCCACCAGCGTGACTTTATACTAGGGAACCCCATCGCGGACAACATCATGGAGAGTGTAGAGGACAGTAAGAAGGTGATGATGCTGTTCTCCAAAACATTTGTGGACAGTGAGTGGTGTCAGTTCGAGCTGCAGTTGTGTCTGAGGCACGTGATGGAGAACGACGACATTCTATTGGTGGTGTTGCTGGAAGACATTCCGTCACGTGACCTGACCCCCGCCATGATGGCGGTGATGAAATCCATGACGTACATCGAATGGGAGGACGAACCCGAGGCTAGAGCCTCGTTCTGGGGTCGCATGCGTCTAGCGCTGAAAGAAATTCTCCCGGCACGTAATGATCAAGGTTAAACTGTCCACATTTTGAGACCTTCAGGACTCAACGGTCCAAGAATTGAAGATTTGGACTTTGTACTCATTCTATACCCGCACATACTGTAACACATGGCCTCTGTGTGTTGGTGCGGAGGGACAGGGGTGATGTGCGCCTGACTCACATCAAGCTGAATGTAGGGCGTTACTATGACACCGGCAGTCATGGCCAACCTGTTGCCGATACTTTGGTGTTGCTTCACTCTTTGTCTTACCTGGCACGTAACGGTCAGGAATAAACAGACACAAAGCTGTGCGACAATCCTTTCTGACATTAGACTTAGTATTCATTCACTTTCTTAAATTCTTCCTTCCTATATTTCAGTTTCAGAAAGACTTCCTGCCTATATTTCAGTTTCAGAAAGACTTCCTGCCTATATTTCACTTTCAGAAAGACTTCCTGCCTATATTTCACTTTCAGAAAGACTTCCTTCGTATATTTCACTTTCAAAAAGACTTCCTTCCTATATTTCACTTTCAAAAAGATTTCCTTCCTATATTTCACTTTCTGAAAGACTTCCTTCCTATATTTCACTTTCTGAAAGACTTCCTTCCTATATTTCACTTTCTGAAAGAGTTTGTCTAGGCGGGAACAACATGGCGTTTCTGAACATGTATTCAGTGCACTCTGCAGTGGCACTGCGAACCTCGCTTTGGGCCGCATGCGTCTCGCGCTGACTGAAATTCTCGCGGAACGCAGCGAGACAGAATAAAATGTTTTACAAATAGCGATGCAACGTACAATCCCGGTTGACTTCCAAACAGATATGTTTTACCTTCTGAAACAGCCTCTTCTCATAATGCACACTGTATTCAAACTCCGTCATCCGTCACGCCAAACACACCTGGCAAACATACGACGACTCAACTGATAGAGCTGACATCAAGTTCACACATTATCCTACGAGTAGGTCTATGCACCATGAGTCCGGCAGGCCGGGTCAACGGAAGCCGTCAGAATGATTATTAGTACAACCTGCCACACGCTGTACATGACTGTACTAGCAAAACACTAAAGGCAAAGCGAACAGCGAGGCGTCTGTAATAGTTTCTTGTTACTGATTGACTAGGACAGCTATGGAGCACACTTTAGTATTTGAATGGTTGCCTAGATAATGATAGATAAAGGTTACCTGGATAATGATAGGATAAAGGGTTATCTAGATAGATAAAGGGTTAACTAGATAATGATAGATAAAGGGTTAACGAGATAATGGTAGATAAAGGGTTACCTAGATAATGACAGAAAAAGGGTTACCTAGATAATGGTAGATAAAGGGTTATCTAGATAGATAAAGGGTTAACTAGATAATACTAGATAAAGGGTTACTTAGATAATGATAGTTAAAGGGTTAATGAGATAATGATAGTTAAAGGGTTAATGAGATAATGATAGATAAAGGGTTACCTAGATAATGATAGATAAAGGGTTAACTACATAATGATAGATAAAGGGTTAACTAGATAATGATAGATAAAGGGTTACCTAGATAATGATAGATAAAGGGTTAACTAGATAATGATAGATAAAGGGTTACCTAGATAATGATAGATAAAGGGTTAACTACATAATGATAGATAAAGGGTTAACTAGATAATGATAGATAAAGGTTACCTAGATAATGATAGATAAAGGGTTAACGAGATAATGATAGATAAAGGGTTAACTAGATAATGATAGATAAAGGGTTACCTAGATAATGATAGATAAAGGGTTAACTAGATAATGATAGATAAAGGGTTACCTAGATAATGGTAGATAAAGGGTTATCTAGATAGATAAAGGGTTAACTAGATAATACTAGATAAAGGGTTACTTAGATAATGATAGTTAAAGGGTTAATGAGATAATGATAGTTAAAGGGTTAATGAGATAATGATAGATAAAGGGTTACCTAGATAATGATAGATAAAGGGTTAACTACATAATGATAGATAAAGGGTTAACTAGATAATGATAGATAAAGGGTTAACTAGATAATGATAGATAAAGGGTTACCTAGATAATGATAGATAAAGGGTTAACTAGATAATGATAGATAAAGGGTTACCTAGGTAATGATAGATAAAGGGTTAACTAGATAATGATAGTTAAAGGGTTAATGAGTTAATGATAGTTAAAGGGTTAACTAGATAATGATAGATAAAGGGTTACCTAGATAATGATAGATAAAGGGTTAACTACATAATGATAGATAAAGGGTTAACTAGATAATGATAGATAAAGAGTTACCTAGATAATGATAGATAAAGGGTTAACGAGATAATGATAGATAAAGGGTTAACGAGATAATGATAGGTACACTTACATGCGGTCTCACAAGCATAACTGTTCGAAAACAGTAGTGGTCTTTTGTAACTCCTGATAATCTAGGAACCAGCGTGCAGGAGGTAGAAAGTCAGGGTTGGGCTCCCCATTCCCTGTGTGTGGGCAGGGTTCTGGGGTTCTCACAGCACAGTCCATGGCCGCCTGTTGCCAACGGATGGGTGCTGCGGAGATTTTTATTTTTTGGTGACCGGGGGAGGGGTGTTGAGAAGACAGTTAAAAGTTGAAGTGAGGGGTAACCAGTAGCTGTGTATATTTTGTCTTGTTGTACCCCTTTTATGCTAATGTATATAGTATGAGACTTTCAGTGACTTTTGTTTTTGGTGTTCGGCGTCTGATTCACGCTGAAAGATTTGTGTAATTACCATGCATTGCAACCTGATTTTTAAAAAAAATTAGAATTGTGTTTTTCCCCATATATAACGTTATCTGTAATTATTTTACCTCGTTTGTGCTAATTTAACATGCGATTTTCATTTTTGTTTTGTTTTCGATCTTTGCTCCCGGACCAACAACGAGCCGTTTCTTGGTTGCTTATCATACACTGCAGTTTGTATAATCATATTGTAAATCCCATCTTGTAACTGGTATCTTGTATTTTACATATATTTCACGTTACCATATTCATCACAACCGTCAGGTCTTGGTATGTTGACGAAACGTGTACTAAGATTGTCGTCTGGGAACGTTGTCTACAGCTGATAGCACGACCAGGAAGGTACAGGCCAAGTTCTTCACTTCTGGAGGCTGCACTTCGTGGTTCTGTAGAAGAAGAAAGTCTCACTCATTCATTCAGTCTCACAGATACATATATATTTTATACGTAGATAATTATGTACATTTATTGAGTAATGCTGTATGTTGTCAACACACAGCGTCACCACAAGGCAAGAATTCTGCAACTGCTGACAGCGTGTACCATGTGACCTTTTTTAAAAGCAGCCACCAGAGAGTGACTGGAATCAGACGTTCAGGACATGGCGGTAACTGGAATCTAGTGTCGGACGTTCAGGACATGGCGGTAACTGGAATCTAGTGTCGGACATTCAGGACATGGCGGTGACTGGAATCTAGTTTCGGACGTTCAGGACATGGCGGTAACTGGAATCTAGTGTCGGACGTTCAGGACATGGCGGTCACTGGAATCTAGTGTCGGACGTTCAGGACATGGCGGTCACTGGAATCTATTGTCGGGCGTTCAGGACATGGCGGTAACTGGAATCTAGTATCGGACGTTCAGGACATGGCAGTAACTGGAATCTAGTGTCGGACATTCAGGACATGGCGGTAACTGGAATCTAGTGTCGGACGTTCAGGACATGGCGGTCACTGGAATCTAGTGTCGGACGTTCAGGACATGACGGTAACTGGAATCTAGTGTCGGCTGATCGCGTCAATTTAGTTATGTTTTCATTCCTGCACAGATATCAGTTTAGATCAAGATGCAAATAATTTTGTTAACGTTCTCGATTTTTTAAATTTTATTTTTATGTGTGTACTTTGTTTGACGAGCTTTGCTGATACTGAAGTTATATGTTTTTACTGATTAATTATTTGTGTTTTCCCCCATCCGGACTATGTACATTATATCCGGAATTATATCATATTTTTGTCGTTGTTAAAATAATAATAATAATGAGTATTGTATAGGCGCTTTACCCAGTTTCACGAATCGGCTCGAAGCGCCGCGAACTGAACAAAAACACGCACGCTCACGTGAATCACACGCATTCTCTCACACACTGGACATAAACACATTACAATCACGTGGTGCGAAGGGTCAGCTCAGCTATTTAAATTTCGGAATTTAGAATTGCCTTTATTTTTCAAATTGAACCTTTCCAAAGCAAAACGTGCTTGTAAGAGAGAAATAAGGGGTGCTGAGAAGAAAACGACGAAAAAAAGAAAAGAAAAGACAACAACAGCAACAACAACAACAGCAACCAATCAAAGAAACACTACAGCAAAACTATTTTTATCATTTTGTACATATTTATTTGTGCAGCCCGATACAGAAATCGTCTTGTTGAATTGAAAGCACAATTTTGTGTATATCGTCATATGGTTTGTTTGCCCATATGCGGTTTGTTTATCTGTGTAAACTGTTGATATACCTTAGCAGTGCTTCCTCGTTTATTTAAATTTGATCAGTTCTTATGAAGATTGTTCCTCCTAGAAGATGTTATCGCTGTGAAGCAGATTTGTCTTACACGTGCATATCGTATGTTTTTGTATATTACGTTACACTAGTGCTCTTATCCGTGAGACAACGAAAGGACTAAAGTAAAATGATATTTTGAATCAGTATCACAGAAGCAAGGATTGAAAAATCAAGTAGGTTGTCAGTTGCGACACCCTAAGCGGCGTACCTTGTCGATAGTGACATCCTTAAAGCCTGCTCTTAACTGGGCACAGCGCGCGAAACACGCATGTGCACATCACAGTCGTTGCGCTCGGTGTGTCTACTAACTACAAAACTGAACACAGCTGTGCTCGGTGACAAACCGATTGAAGATGCACTGTCCGCCATGTTTGCGCGCCGAGTGACGTAGTACAGCCAATCAGAATCTGTTGTGGAAACCACAGTCACAGTTGTGGCTATTTGAAATACAGGTTGCTGTGATGACGCCATATCGGCGGAAACCCCCCAAAATCACAACTGTGTCACAACTGTGGACAGCACTGTGGCGCTCCGCAGTGCCCGGTTAAGAGCCGGTTTAAGCCGCGTACGCTGTCAAGTATTCCCTAAACATTTGAATCGAAAACTTTCGCAGTCGTACGTGTTCTTCAAACTTTGATATTGAAGCAAGATAGAAACTTCTAGCATCCTGAATACACATTCATCTTGTCAGTAACATGTTTTTGTTCTTTGAATAATACTCGGGGTCTGTCGCACCGTTCACGGTTTAATGTATAGTCAGATCACACTGTGCCTTGATTTATGTGTTTTTGTATGAACATACGTAACTACAAAGTGCACAAGTCGTGTCGAATTCACCTCTTAAAGATCTAAGCTCCTACCAAAAAGCTTTCCGAAGTGTGAAAAGAATTTTCAGAGTCGACCGTGCAAGCACAGTCAACTCTGTCACAGTTGCAGAGTTTTCAGCGTCCTGAAACCCCAATAAATGCCAAGGACAGCCTGATTTCACAGCTCGGCCTGCGTTTTTGACACTGAGCGAGAAAGATCGTGCACTCAACATCCGCTAGACACTGTAGCGGAGCACACTCGTGCTCTAGTTTTATAAGAAGCGCTGAAAACTCTGCAACTGTGACAGAGCTGCCTGGATTATGCACAGTCGAAGGAGTCTCAGTTTAAAAAACAAACCCCCCAAAAAAAACAACAACCAAAAAAAAAAAAAAAAAACACACAATGTTTGCGGCTTTTTGCTGAGATTGCAGACCTTTAATTCAGGAAATCACTTTCTTGTTGAACTGGAACCAGTTAAAATGCCACCCCCTCCCTAACCTCCCCCAGATAAAAGTCCTCCTCCCCTTTCCCCTTCCCCAGGGGAAAAAAAAGGAAAAGAACTATTTGGACATAAATAGTTGTTAATGTGTGGTTAGAATAATGCATATTTTGCAAAGCGAAAACGAGAAAGTGATTTCTTTACTTATTATCCGATATCGGCTTGGCTTGAAACATTTATAACTTTAGTAAGCAACAACTTTTGCTTCAAAATGCAGCCCCTGTCACTGGCGAACGTCTGTTGATACATGTATTATGGTTCTTTGTTCAGGGAAAGAAATGTGTTTTGTGTCATTCCTTGTGTTGTTTGGTACAGCTGCAGAACCCGTGAAAATTTCAAAACAGTTTGGACATGAATGGGTTAATGTGCGATTACTGTCGAGTGTATTTCACAAGGCGAAGACCAGGAAGTGATTTTGTTACTGATGAAGTGTATATTTGTTGTTGGCGATATCGGCTTTGCTTGTAGCATTTATATTCATTATAAACTTTTAGCTATAACGTTCCGGCTTTGTTCTTTCGGTGTGTGTGTGTGTGTGTGTGTGTGTGTGTGTGTGTGTGTGTGTGTGTGTGTGTGTGTGTGCGCGCGCGCTACGGTGTGTGTGTGTGCGCGCTACGGTGTGTGTGTGTGTGTGTGTGTGTGTGTGTGTGTGTGTGTGTGTGTGTGTGTGTGCCACGGTGTGTGTGTGTGTGTGTGAGAGAGAGAGAGAGAAATGTGTTACGTCTGTGTGTTTAATTCAGTCTGAACACAATCGACGCCAGTACACACGCGCGCGCGCGCGCGCACACACACACACACACACACACACACACACACCCCGTAGCGCGCGCACACACACACACCGTAGCGCGCACACACACACACACACACACACACACACACACACACACGCACGCACGCACGCACGCACACACACACACACACACACACACACACACACACACACACATTTCTATAAGCCTCTCTCTCTCTCTCTCTCTCTCTCTCTGCCTGTTTCTCTGAATGTTTCCTGTTAGTCGGAAGTGACAATGAGCAATGTAAAACTGGTTTTCATTCTTACACGCACAGAGTAATTTGCACAACTCTAATGCATTTGTACTGGTACATTTTGCGCAGATCTCTCTGTGAGTCTGAGAATGACATTCACCGTCTACGTGACAAAGTTGTGTCTTGAGGAAGTGGAACCCGGCATTTATAACCCTTTCACAACTTTTGTGTACGAGTACGAAATGAGTGCGTAAAATATATCACAGTTAAACAAACTTGTAAAATTCATAGCTGAACTAACTAAAAACATCTGACAAATTTACGTTGTACGTATGTGTATGTATGTGTGTATGTATGTTTGTATGTATGTATGTTTGTATGTATGTATGCATGTAGGTATATGTGTAAGATACAACCCAACCCATCCCATTCCATTCCATTATGTATATTTGTACTTTGTATGTATGTATGTATGTATGTATGTATGTATGTATGTATGTATGCCTGAGTCTTGTAAAACTTGTGTACGACCGATCATGATGTATGTTGGCCGGTGTGGTGAGCTTGATTTATATGTGAATTTCTCGTTTCATGTATAGGTGTAGTGTCCCCCAACGGGGTTTTGAAATGAACTTTGACTTGACTTGTCGCTGGCCGGTGATTTCATCACAAATGCCCCTTTACCGCCTACTTTTACAGCTTTACCTGTTACACTTAGGTATGCAAATCTCTGAGAGTGTAGCAGATGCATAACATATGCCGCACAGACTTAAACTTTGTCAGATACAAGCCTGAATAGCAAGCTAGTGTGTATTTTACCTACGTATCACCACCGCAGCGCCGAGGGCGTTTACCCACCCTGATAATATGGTACATCACCGTGCCTCTCTCTCACGCACGCGCGCGCGCGCGCGCGCGCGCGCGTGTGTGTGTGTGTGTGTGTGTGTGTGTGTGTGTGTGTGTGTGTGTGTGTGTGTGTGTGTGTGTGTGTGTGTTAAAGAACTGACGTAACTGCGAATGCCTTCCTCGATCCTCGGGGTGACAATCTTTTCATCTGCGCTTACGCCTACTTCTTTGTTTCAAAGCTTTCAACAACAAGGACATCTGGGGAAAAAGAAAAAAACTCAGTTACGCAATCAGGAAGAGAATGATGTCTTCAATCAAGGTTTCCCTGCGCAATTTATTCATTTCCCGTGATTGCATTTCGCCGCACTGCCGCTCGAGTGAAGTTTGCAAGGGGGAGGGGAGAGTACTTGGAAGAAAATTAGGGTTCAAACAAAGGATCAAACCCTGCTGGTTCTGAGCGAAATGGTGTGTGTGTGTGTGTGTGTGTCCGTGGGATGGTGGTGCGTGCCTGCGTGCGTGCATGTGCGTGTGAGTGTGCGTGTGTGTGTGTGTGTGTTGGGGGGGGGGGATGGGGGAGGGGAGGGGGAATGTGTGTGTGTGTGTGTGTGTGTGTGTGTGTGTGTGTGTGTGTGAGAGAGAGAGAGAGAGAGAGAGAGAGGGTGCGTGGTGTGAGGTGTGAAGAGGGTGATTTTTTTTATCTCATGTTTTATCTTCTTCTTTTAGGGCCTGTGGCACATTATTTTTAGTATCGTTTTGTGTAATGTATTGAACAACGTAGTTTTTGAAAAGGAAACGGTAATGATTGCGAAGTGGTTACAAGTTAAGCAAATAAAAGCGACATAAAAGGGACAGAAACCACTTAACTTTCACAAAGGACGGCACAGGTCAACGTTTCGGCTTTCGCCTTCTTCAGGACATAAACAAATGGGACATAACTTCAACAAACAAACAAAAGGTAACTCTGCGGACGTACTGACATACACGGCGCGGGGGGGGGGGGGAAACGGTGGGCAAGAAAAGGACCAGAAAAAAATAGTAAAAATATCACAACACCCATCCTTTGGTGACAAAAGACCATGGACTGTGTGTGAAAAAAAAATGTGGGGCAGAAAAGAACAAAAAAGAATAGTGAAAATTAGCAATCACAACACCCATCCTTTGGTGACACAAGACCATGGACTGTGTGTGAAAAAAGTTTCGGGGCCTGGCTTCCCAGGCGCTGAATAATGTGCGACTCCATGTCGCGTCTGTCTGTGGCGTCGCCGTGCATAAGCCACAGGCCAGTTACTGTCATATTTAAGATGGAGTGGCCTGCAGAATTGAAATGCACGGCAACGGGTTGTATTCTATTGTGTCTGGTGTCGGCGATATGTTCAGCAAAGCGTGTTGCCAGGCTACGTCCAGTTTCCCCAACATACAGTTTGTGACATGCGGTACAGATGATGGCGTATATATGAGGTTTATACTGTCGCATGTGAAGTGGCGTTTGATGGTCATTTTTCCTTTGGGGCCCTTGACAGAAGTCACTGTTGAGACATGACAGCAAGTCTTGCAATTTTGTTTTTTGCATGGAGTTGTACCAGGGGGTAGGGGTTGGTGGGGCCTGACACTGGCGCGAACCAGAAGGTCTCGTAAGTTTATGCACGGCGACGCCACAGACAGACGCGACATGGAGTCGCACATTATTCAGCGCCTGGGAAGCCAGGCCCCGGGTGGTTTGAACGAAAAGCCGTAACATAACCCTCTGAACTTTTTTCACACACAGTCCATGGTCTTTTGTCGCCAAAGGATGGGTGTTGTGATATTTTTACTATTTTTTTCTGGTCCTTTTCTCGCCCACCGTTCTTTTTTTTTTTTTCCCGCGCCGTGTATGTCAGTACGTCCGCAGAGTTACCTTTTGTTTGTTTGTTGAAGTTATGTCCCATTTGTTTATTTGAAGAAGGCGGAAGGCGGAAGCCGAAACGTTGACCTGTGCCGTCCTTTGTGAAAGTTAAGTGGTTTCTGTTCCTTTTATGTCACTTTTATTTGCTTAACGTAGTTTTTATTGTAGGCCTATCTTTCTGTTCAGTATTGAATGCTCAGCAAACAGTTAGAAGAACATCTTTTTAAAGGACAGAGGATTAGGAACGGATACTTTACTCAGATTTTCTGACGTGCTCAGTTTGCCGAAAAGAGACAGAGGTGAAAACGGTGACGCCATTCAGTGAACCAGTCACGTTGGGACAGGAAATCATTAGTGTGCAAAACAAGCGATACTGATCGGGTCGCCGGTGGGTAATTATAGCAGGTTTGAGTGCCTTGTTGTGACATGGTGAGTTTTTTGGTAGGTCGGATTTCTTTTTCAAAACTTACATTCTTTCTTCAACGACATGGTAATATCCCCTGTACCCTTGGTCGGAATGGCCAAATATTTGTGCTGGCTTTTTAATCGTTGCCCCCCCCCCGCCCCCCCCCCCCCCCGTCTTTGATAATTATCAACCGTATGTCACTGTAGTCCAGGTGTTAATGCAGTCCACTTTACTATAGTCCACAGATTATTGCAGCTAAGATGCTACCGTAGTACAAGTGTTACTGTAGTCAAGATGATACTGTACTCAAGGTGTTACTGTAGTCCAGATGTAACTGACATCAATATGTTACCGTAGTACAGGTGTTACTGTAGTGCATATGTTGCCGTAGTTTGAATCTCACGGTAGCCAAAACCGTTACCGTTGAAAACGTTACTGTGCACGATATAGGAGTTTTGTTGATACGGTAGTTTAGATGTTACAGCAGTGAAACTATCACGTGACAATGGCTGTGTGTAACGTGTACCTGATTGTGCTATGCGTATGGCTGGTGACGTGTTTGTCTGTGACGTTGAAGGACGCTAGTCGTTCCATCCCGACACAACACAAACTGCCCAACTTGAACTTCTCTACACGCTCTACAGCCACAGGTCTGGCGGAAGTAGGTGACTATCCTTGTCACTTCCCAAAGTGGATTGATGAAGACTTCACAGTGTGTGGAGATGGTTACTGTCGGTGTAGAGACACTGTGGCGGACTGTTCTAAACATTACGGTAAACTGACTTATGTCCCCTCACTGCCAGCCGGTATTTCTACAGTGGTTTTCACCGACAATAGATTAGTCAGCATTTCGAGAGATGATTTCTTTATAAACATCACCAGTGTTACAGATCTAGATCTGTCCTTGAATTTTCTGACTCGTATCAGTCCCGGTGTTTTCCGCCCCTTCGCAAACCTTACGGCCCTGAGACTGTCGGTCAACAATCTGACCTTCACCACACTGGCCCCTGTTTTGTCTGTCACCACGCTGACACTACTGGACCTCTCATTTAGTCCGCTGTTGGGCCCGCTCCCTGACGGAATCTTCCACACGTACCTTCTACTTCAACTTGAGTCACTTTGTCTTCAAGCGAACGGCATGGCGTCTCTGAACATGACGGTGTTTAAACCGCTTGTACGTCTGCACAATCTACAACTCTCGCATAACAGTTTGACCAGTGATTCATTACACGTAGACTACTTGCCACAGTTAACTGGGGGGCTCTTCTTGGTTCGGAACCCTTTTTCTCATTTTCCGGAGACGTGTCGTGGGGAAGACTCATTCTTTCCAGATCTTACTTTGCTGGATATGTCAAGTACGACCATTCTTGGGTTTGGTCCTGAAAAGGTGTGCCTGCCACGTTTGGCAATTTTCTCCGCCATGAGTGTGGTTACGAACGTCATTCAAAAAGACTCTTTTAGCCCGATCATGTTTCCATCCCTGAAAGTGTTGATCTTATATCACCTCACACTTACAGATGATATCATTATCAAGGAAAACGCGTTTAGGAATCCCCAGCTACTGGCCATTCATTTGTTCTCCAGTTCAATCAATTTCGCGGCAGACACAGTAGACGCTGACTGTTTCGCCGGCTGTCCGAAGCTTGAGGAGCTGTTCCTAGATAGTAATGACTTTAGCGATGTGACGCAAAAGAAATTCAGTCGTCTTTTTAGCCAAATCACCCAGCTTAAGTGGCTATCTTTAGGATCGACCCACATCAGTCGGATAAGTGCTGGTATGTTCACCAACATGCCACATTTAGCTTTTCTTGCACTGGGTTCAAACAAACTGACTGACATACCGGACGGTGTCTTTGACGCGTTACCAAACCTGCAGGCGCTGGATTTGTCAAACAACCGGATATCCGTCGTGAGAGAGACGACGTTCAGTACAGCCACCCGTCAGCGCCTGAGATATCTAGATCTCAGCGGTAATCCGTTTGTGTGTTCCTGTGAGTTGAGGTGGTTCCGACAGTGGCTCATCACACAACCTGCTCTCTTTTCCGACTGCTCTGTTTTCTATCATCCGTGTTACACGCACACTTGTGACAACTTGCCCAGCACCACAGTACAGTCGTTCTACGTGGCCGACCAAGCGTGTCTGTGGAGCCCTGGTGTCTCCAAGTATATCATAGCGACTGTTGTCATTCTGCTGTTAGTATTCTTTCTGGTCACTTTTCTCTACCGCTACCGCTGGCACATCCGTCTGTTGCTGTACGAGGCGTACAGGGGCCGGGGAGACAGGTGGCGCCGTCTACAGGAGCGGCACTTCCGGTATGACGTATTTGTCGGTTACGACAGCGATGACGTGAACTGGGTACTTGAGCACCTCACGCCGGAGTTAGAGGGGAGGCTGGGACTGCGGCTGTGTATCCACCAGCGTGACTTCACACCGGGCGCCCCTATTGTACGGAACATCGAAGAGAGTGTAGAGAACAGCAAGAAGGTGATGATGATTTTCTCTAAGAATTTCGCTGAGAGTCACTGGTGTCAGTTCGAGCTGCAGCTGTCCTTGAGTCACGTGATGGAAAACGCAGACGAGCTATTGGTGGTGATGCTGGAAGACATCCCGTCACGTGACCTGACCCCCGCCATGATGGCGGTGATGAGAACCATGACGTACATCGAGTGGGAGAACGAACCCGAGGCTAGAGCCTCGTTTTGGGGCCGTCTTCGTATAGCGCTGAATGAAATTCTCCCGGCACGTAACGTGCAAGAATAAACAAACAAACAAACAAACAAACAAACAAACAAACAAACAGACAGACAGACAGACAGAAAACTGAGCCACGATTCTTGCTGACATTAAACTCTGTAATTCTTCACGTTCTGTTCCTTCCCATAATGCACTCTGCTGTGAAACTCCGCTATTAATTTTATTTCCTGGCTCTGCCCGTTCCCACGATCTACTCTACAAAACCCGTTCTCACATCTGTCCAGGTCACATGACCAAGTCGCTCACCACAGTATCCCGATCTGCATCCCATCAACTCTACATCAGTGAAACTGGTCTCAGTCTCGATGTCCTTGTTTGTTTTTATCTGAACATCTCATAGACACGTAGCAACCACCCTGTCACATCAGGTGTTGTGATGTCTGCTATTTTTTACTATTCTTTTCTGTTCTTTTCTGCCCCACTTTTTTTTCCCACACACACTCCGTGGTCTTCTGCCACCAAAGGATGGGTGTCGTGATATTTTTACTATTGTTTTCTGGTCCTTTTCTCGCCCAGCGGTTTATTTTTCCCGCGTTACCTTTTGTTTGTTTGTTGAAGTTATGTCCCATTTGTTTGTGTCCTGAGGAAGACGAAAGCCGAAACGTTGACCTGTGCCGTCCTTTGTGAAAGTTAAGTGGTTTCTGCCCCGTTTATGTCGCTTTTATTTGCTTAACAGTGGACTATCTAGTATACGTGTGGTTCTGAGCTGTTTTTGGTGGTGTCTAACAGTGGACATATCTAGTTCACGTATGGTTCTGAGCTGTTTTTGATGGTATCTAACAGTGGACATATCTAGTTTACGTGTGGTTCTGAGCTGTTTTTGATGGTATCTAACAGTGGACATATCTAGTTTACGTGTGGTTCTTGGCTGTTTTTTGTGGTGTCTAACAGTGGACATGTCTAGTTCACGTATGGTTCTGTGCTGTTTTGGTGGTGTCTAACAGTGGACATGTCTAGTTCACGTGGGGTTCTGAGCTGTTTTTGTGGTGTCTAACAGTGGACAGATCTAGTTCACGTATGGTCCTAAGCTGTTTTTGGTGGTGTCTAACAGTGGACATGTCTAGTTCACGTGGGTTTCTGAGCTGTTTTGGTGGTGTCTAACAGTGGACATATCTAGTTCACGTATGGTTCTGAGCTGTTTTTGGTGGTGTCTAACAGTGGACATATCTAGTTCACGTATGGTTCTGAGCTGTTTTGGTGGTGTCTAACAGTGGACATATCTAGTTCACGTGTGGTTCTGAGCTGTTTTTGGTGGTGTCTAACAGTGGGAGGATCGGATGTAGAATGTCAGGGTTGGGCTCCCCGTTCCCTCTGTGTGGGCAGGGTTCTGGGGTTCCCACAACACAGTCCATGGCCGCCTGTTGCCAACGGATGGGTGCTGTGGTGAATTTTATTTTGGTGACCGGGGAAGGGATGTTGAAGCTAAAAGGGAATGAGAGGTAACCAGCAGTTCTGTAGATTTTCACTTCGTTTTACTACAGTTCACCTCCCTACCCTTTGTATGCTAAGTTAGCATGGGATTGTTTTGTTTTAGCCTAACTCTTAAGAGCCCAAGCCCGACCACCTCCTGTCCACTATATGTTCAGACTGGTGAAAAATAAACAACCACTGCACACCAGAAGCAGCCACTTCAAGCCACTATTACACAAGAAAACGGCCTTCCCGTTATAGGCCCGAGACCACTGCACGTTGCTTATTAGTGGCTTGATGTGGCGCCTAGTGATATGAAGATTTCAAGTCATTTTTGCTTGGGGTTTTAAGAGCTAATGCGCACTGATCCAATATTATCATTTTGTTTACCTATCGTGTAATGCATATTGAAATTTTCATATATCTGTATTTGTAATTTTCATCTTGTAATTTTCATCTCACTTGTACGTTTCATCTTGCAATTTTCACATTACCGTATATTCATCACGACAGTGAAGTCTCGTAGTTTTAAGATCGGTATTGACACGAGAATTAACTAAAAAAAATTTCTGCAAACGTTATGTACAGTTGAATGGAATGACCACGAACGAACGTGTTTAGGACTTTAACGTCCTTTATCACCACACAAGGGTGATATCAAAGACGTAGCAACACGGATAAAGCACAATGTTTCGGCTCCCAATCGGAATTCGAACTCACGACCCGAGCATTGAAAGTAAAACGCGCTACCACTCGTCTGTCACAGCTCCCCAGGAATGAACGCGCCAAGTTCATTGAAACAAACAAACAAACAAACAAACTAACGAACTAACTTACATTCTTTCTTTACCACGGAAGAATGTGCGGGAACTGTTATCAAAAATGTGTAAATTTACTGCTTGATCCAAGGAACTGGGTAACGAGTCTGAACTGTGATCCACGTCGTTAAGATTACTATTTCTGAGTCGTCGACTGTACTGTGTTGTGTACACTAACTGGACACATGGCGTGCGTCATCTGTTGATATTGTAAACTTCTCGCCTCTTGATGTCGGCCGGTGTAGTGGACACACAATCAGCCTTCCTCACTCGCACACCGCACACCAAGACAAAGTTAGTGTTCAGGATGGCGTTGTTATTCTTGTTAAAACTTCTTTTTGTCAGGATATTAAATAGTTTTAATTACAAAAGTCATCAAAGTAACAGTTCTTCTCACTGAATTGCAATGATGAGAGATATTCTTGCAGTCAACGACTAAGTCCCTAAATTCCCTAATCTAACGACGGTTCATTTCCCTAAATGCTATATTCTAACTCTTTGACGACGGAGCGCAATTTCTGACACACGATTTCCTATAGGAAATCGTGTGTCAGAAATTGCGCTCCGTCGTCAAAGAGTTAATTCCCTATCATAACACTACAACTCCGCGTTGACTAACACAGCTGACCTCTATTCACCGTCAACTCTCTGGCCCTACTGACCTAGTTTCTCAAGGTGAAGGTCATTCGCACAAAAAGGGGTCATTCGACCATCAGAGGTTATCGTCAAAATTTCTTCTTCAAAGTTTTCCGTAAATGAATTCCAAAAGAAATTCTAAAGTTACTACTTCACGTGGTTATAGTTCAGACTATTCGACTTTTAAAACTAACCAGAACGGAGAAAACGATGATGTGCTACAACGATGATGAGCTGAGAGGAGATAGCGTACCGGCGAACGTAGAAAATAGAAGAATCTAGAGAAGAATCGAGATCGGTTGGTCAGCTGTCCACTACTTTTATTAACTGGCTGACCAATCAGGTCTCTTTAGACAAAATGGTTATCCTTAGACACAACAATGCTTTTCAATAAAACTAGTTTTCCCTTTGCTTGTCTAAAATCAACTAAACAAAACCGAAATCAGACGACTCGTAACTAGGTCAATTCTGATCCTAGTTACCGTCCGTTGCTTGTAGCAGACGACAGAAACTAACGGGTTTTGGTTTCGAGACAAAACGGTTCTGACTGACTAAAATTTATCTGTCAAGAATTTCTCTCTCATAAAATCTACAACTTATTTCAAAATCTTCTTAAAGTTATTTCTGTTCAAACAACAATAAATTTTAAGGTGAAACATGGAACCTAAAATTATGAAATTGGTGCATCCAAGTTTTTGATAGCACTTCAAAACAACATGGCTGCCTTCGGCGCCACTGACAGATTTCTAAGGGAAGAAAAACACAATTTTCAAGTTTCTAATAAATACATGACAACCTGCTGATGGAAACACATCATCATGATACTTTTCTACATCTCTGGACACTCCTCAAGCGCTGTCGTCAACGGAAATGATACGAAAGTTACATATAGGCGGCGGGACGAACGCATCTAAACAGCTTAGTTTTGCATTTCATAGCCCTACGTTTAAGCAAACAAATTTTTGGTGTTTCAGGTAGAGTTTTGTATACAGATTCAAAATCAACTTTGTTACGGTGTATAAGTGGTAGGATTAACTCAGTATTTTGGTCTAAAGTTAACGAAAAATAACAAAAATGTGATTTAGCTCGGATGCTAAATGAGCAATGAGAAAGATTTTTTTAAATTATTCCCTGAGTCAAAAACTGAACAGATATTTTGCACATGCATTACAGTTGTAATATGTGTTCAAAAAAGATAAGTGTTTGCGCAGAAATAGCCATTTTTTGCTGATGCAGCACTTTTAAAGAGCAAATTTCTGTACAGTTTTTTTTTTAAAGGGCATTAACCGGTATTCAAAGTGAAAATGCAATAAACAACAAATCACAAATTATGCTGCACTAAATTATATGATTAGTAGTAAAGAAAGCAGAGTTTGTTCAAATTAACCCCTTATTAACCGTGACCAACAGTCATGAATCATGTTTTGTTTTTGTTTATGTGTACTGTAAGCTCTTGCACAATGGAAGGACAGAATCAAATCTTAATAGACATTTGAATTTTTGCATAAATTCTGCACTGTATATGGGAATTGACAAGATCAGTACACAAGGGGTTAAATTGAACCTAATTAACATACAAAAAATTATGTTGGTATTTTAGATTCAACAACAACCACAACATCCTTGCAAGGTCACGTTATGTGTGCAGTCAATCAATCCCTTGACTGTTGCATCATCAGGGGTGGGGTGGGGGTGGGGGCATATATAAAAATGTGTTGCTACACCCCACTTACTACACCACTGCACCCCACTTGCTCCACCACTACACCCCACTTACTACACTGTTACACCCCAGTTGCTACACTGCTACACCCCACTTACTACACTGCTAAACCACTACACCCCACTTACTACACTGCTACACCCCACTTGCTACACTCCACTTACTACACTGCTACACCCCACTTACTACGCCCCACTTGCTACACCACTACACCCCACTTGCTACACTGCAACACCCCACTCGCAACACCACTATACCCCACTTACTACAGCACCACAATCCAATTACTACACCCCACTTGCTACACCACTACACCCCACTTACTACACCACTACACCCCACTTACTACACTGCTACACCCCACTTGCTACACCACTACTCTGCTACACCCTAGTATTGTAGTAAATACATTGTTATTGTGTGGCTTTGCCATACAACACTTACAAAAATTTGTTAATAGGTACAAGTCAAACACACTGATTCCTAGTAACAGAATCACAGCAATTCTGCGCTATTTAAAAGCAGGGACATGTGTCATGTATACTTGCTAGACCTGTCTGATCACATGTAGGATGTCAGTTTGAAAGGTTAGGCACGTTTTCTGCCGGAACATTGCACCCTGTAAAAGCCGGTTCCTGTCTAAGACGGCCAGTTTGACTCAGTCCCTAGGATGACCGTTTGACTGTACAACAAAAATGATATTTGATTCCTGTTTTGTTATTCCATGATTTCTGTTGTATAATGTGGGTAAAAAAAAAACAAAAAAACCTCCAGTATGTCACTTTTGAAGTGTCAGTATTTCATTTTTAGGTTACCCAGAAAGAAAGTACATGTACTTTCAATTGCATGTCATGTGAAATACATGTATTTGTGTTTTTGTTGGGGGGGGGGGGGGGGCGTTTGTTACATAAAATTCACTCATTTTTTATTTCTTCGCTTGCTTTGCGGATTGACGGAATGTCTAGACATGATACTCTCTCTCTCTCTCCACACACAGAGTTTCAAAATTGTTGTAAGTGATGTATGGCAAAGTCACACGGTAGCAGTGTATTTAGGGAATGTAGCAGCGTACTGGGGTAGCAAATCAGTGCTGTGTAGCAGATTATTCATTTATTGTGTAGCAAGTGGGTTAACAGAGTATCGGTGTAGCAAGTGGGGTGTAGTGGTGTAGCAAGTGGGGTGTAGTGGTGTAGCAAGTGGGGTGTAGTAAGTGGTGCCGGTGTAGTGGTGTAGCAAGTGGGGTGTAGCAGAGTATCGGTGTGTAGTGTAGTGGTGTTGCAACTTGAGTGGGGTGTAGCAGTGTAGCAAGTGGGGTGTAGTGGTGTAGCAAGTGGGCTGTAGTGGTGTAGCAAGTGGGGTGTAGTGGTGTAGTAAGTGGCGTGTAGCAACACATTTTGCATGACGGTCTAGCACAGGCTGTCATGTCGAGTGATGTGCCCGAAACAGGTAAGCTTCCACCTCTTGGTGGTGGCCAGGAGAGGTTCCTGGGGGCCTACGTTCCACTCTAAGTACAAGCTCTGCTTACTCAGCAAAAGAGGCCATTTTAACAACACTTGCAGGAAAACACCAAGCCAATCAATTAGTCCCTTATGTCCAAACATTCAATTGCCCCATGAGGGATAAATAAAGTAATTTGAACATGAACTTGAACATAGATTGTTGTTCAAAGCCATTCCTTTACAGTCACAGTTTGTCATAAAACAGAGTTTGCAAGAACAGTTTCTGCAGTAAACAACACCAGCAGTCCATGCTTCACAGACGATGACCATCCAGCAGGAAAATCCAAAAATTAGTCCATGAATAAAAAACCAAGCCAGTCAATTTGTTTACTATTTGGTCCAAAGACTGTTGTTCAAATAAAACTAATCCACTCCTTTACAGTCACAGTTTGTTAATGTTATTGTTAAACCACTGAGTTTGCTACAGGAAGGCTTGTTTGCAGGGGGCTAGACAGAGCTTCTAAGTTGCTTTGCTGGAGGTGGTGGTGGTGGCTGGATCAGACCTCCATCTGCACTGTCAGCAGGCGCACTTGCATTTCTCTTCTCTGCTTGACGCTGAAGTAATTCAAGCCTGTCCACAGACACAGAACTGAAAATTGAACACACTATGTAACAAACATCAAATGACAAATAGTGTGATTAGATGCATCAGCAATAGTTATTGGTGTGAAGTACATGTACATAGGGCAAAATATAAAATTTCAATTCACAGTTGATACCTCACAAACTGCTGTGCACCAACACTATTAAACTTTATGAGAGTGAAGCACTCAGTCTCTCTCTCTCTCTCTGTCTCACACACACACACACACTTACTTTCTAGTTTAATGTAGGTTCTTGTGCACTCTTTCCCCGCCTGTGAGTCTACCAACTGACCTCTCATCTCCCCCCCCCCTCCAACCACACACACAAAACTCTCCCCCCCCCCCCCCCCCCCCCCACTCAACCCGAAAACACTGCAAGTACTGGCATCGCATCATCGTCAAATCTATACTCAGTATAGATCAATTTAAAATCCACCGGCTGGGGTCAGTAAGACAGAAATATCAAGACTGTACTACGGGCGAAGGAGCATCCACTTACCTGTCTCTTCTTATGAATCGTTGGTAACAGGATCGATGGTATCCCAGACGCTGTAACTCTGCTTCCCGCTGACAGGAATGACTTGAATCAAGAAAGGTCCGCGCGATTTGGGAGCTCGCACAGTCAAACAAACCCCATTGCTGCGCATACCGAAGGGTATTTGCAAATGTTTGATCTGTGAAGGACTTAACTGTGGTGTCTTTACTCCCTGCAAAGTGAACTGAACACTGCAATCTGGTACGAATACCTTTCGAAGACGCCTGAGCCAAACACGCGTCAGCCGTGTTTTCGTTTCGTTTCGTTTTCGTTTCGCAGCCACTGCTATTTGAGCCCGATGATTGGTTAAAATTGCCGCGGTCAGGGACGTCCCTGCCGCAGTAATTTTTTTTTTAAAGACGCTGATTGGTTGAAAATTTCGCTAATTGGTCAGTGTTCATTAGGTCCGTATTCATTAACCCGACCGGACCGACACGGAAACAACACTGATTTTGCCATACACTAGCCTTGTATTATTTTTCATTATATGAAAAAATTGCTTAACTCAGGGGCTATGGAGTGCGTTTTAGACGGCCTTGGCTCACGGCCTAATAATTCGTTCTTCGTGTGCGCGTGGTATGAGACTCGTGTTACTTGAAGGAGCCCAGAGTGTCTGATCTAGAACGTAAGCTCGATACAGTTTTCCTGTTTATGTTCCTATCTCTACACTAAGTAATTCTAGTTTTACCAATATCCTTTTAATAATTTCTTTAAGACTGTCTACCAAGGAGAATAAAATCCAGTTCAGAACAAAGAATTAGAAATGAGATTCAGTAACTCTTAGAACAATGCCCTTTTGCTTGGATCCTGTCATTTAACATAACCATTTCCTTACAATATCATGAACACAATAACAAGGAAACAGTGCGTCGACTGTGACAGCGCCTGGCCCAGTTCTCACGTGGCGCAGACAGAAATAGTATTGCCGGTGTAAAACGTTGTATCCTCTTCCTGTTAAATTATGGTCCTGTTCCGGTTTGAACTACGAGTCACTTGTGTTCGGCCCTAGGTACTTCCGACCGATCCACTTTCACGTTATAAACACACCATCCATTATTCTGTAGTCACGTGACCTCTCCACTCATAACAGTTTTCAGTTTACATCTTTCCTTTGTACAACGTCTGCTTCAGTTTTGTTTTCATTCGCATACGCAATGGACTGATTAGCCCTTTGAGCAGTCGGGTATTTTGCAGTCTACTGAACATTTTCTAATGTTTTGAACAGTTGAACTGCAGTGTTTGTAAGTGTGACTGGTATTTTGCAGTCGGCTGAACATTTTCCAATGTTTATAGTGTGTCAGAATTTCGGACAGTTGAACTGCAGTGTTTGTAAGTGTGACTGGTATCTTACAGACGTCTGAACAGATGAGGTAATCACTTCAAAGTAAGTTTCTAATGTTTCCAGTGTGTCAGCTTCAAGACAACTCAAGATGAGGTGAAGAGGATTCTCAGTGTGTATGAATCAATCTGAGTGACCACTAGCACAAGGCGAAGGTCATCAGTAACGTCTGGACATTCCGGTCACATTCAGATCTCAGTTACTGTTGTCCACATGTTACAAAAGTCCAGATGTTAGTAGTCCAGATGTTACTGTAGTCCAGATGTTACTGTACTAAGACGTTACTGTACTAAGATGTTACTGTAGTCAAGGTATTACTGTAGTCCAGATGTAACTGTAGTCAAGGTGTTACTGTAGTCCAGATGTTATTGTGATCCAGGTGTTACTGTAGTATGAACAAGTGTTACTGTTGTTATTGTAGTCCAGAGTTATTGTAGCCGTAGTGTTACTGTTGTCCTCACGTTTCTGTAGTCGAGATTTTTCTGTATCCAAAAAGTCACTATCTATTCAAGACGATACGGATTGCCTGTTTTTCGGAAGTTTTGATGTTTTTCGTAGTAGAGACGACAGAACACAACCAGCAAGACTAGCACCTGACAATGCATGACATGAAGAGTGATCCAAGTGAATGACAATGGGCATGTGCATCGTGTATGTGATTTTGCACGGGCTGTCCGTGTGGCTGGGCACTGGTCTGTCTGTGAAGGTGACCGACTCTAATCGTTACGGCCTCACACGGCAACAACACGGTCTGCCCAACTTGAACTTCTCTGCAGGGTCTACATACATGTCTAGGTCCAGGTCTACATACACAGACACGGCCGGTCTACCGGTAATTCACAATCCTTGTCCTGACCCAGATTACATTGTGGATAACTACACACTGTGTGGAGATGGTTACTGTCGGTGTAGAGACACTGTGGCGGACTGTTCTGAACATCACGGTAAACTGACCTATGTCCCCAGACTACCAGCTGGTATTTCTCAAGTGCTTTTTACCGACAAAATTTTGGTGAGGATTTTGCGAGATGATTTTTTTGTCAACATCACTAATGTTACTGATCTAGATCTATCGAACAATAGTCTGACTTACATCAGTCCAGGTGTTTTCCGCCCCTTCACAAACTTGACGGCCTTGAGACTGTTGGCCAACAATCTGACCTACACCACACTGGCTCCTGTCTTGTCAGTCACCACACTAACAGTACTGGATCTCACGTATAACCCCCTGGGCCCGCCCCCTGACGGAATCTTCCACACGTACCCCCTGCTTCAGCTCGAGTCACTCTGTCTGAGTGGGAACAAAATCGCGTCTCTGAACATGACGGTGTTGAAACCGCTTGTCAGTCTTCGCAAACTACATCTCTCTGCTAACAGATTGTCACGTGATTCATTACACGCAGATTATTTACCACAATTAACTGGAGTGCTGATGCTGGAAGCTAATCCTTTTCATGACTATCCTGACACGTGTCATGGGGAAAGCTCATTGTTTCCAAATCTTTCTTGGATGGACGTATCGTATTCGAGTTTTGATTGGCTTAAACCAGGAAATATATGTCTGCCTCGACTGGAAATTTTGACTGCCATGGGTCTTTCTATATATGGAATTAAGGAAACCTCGTTCAACGAGCTTATGTTTCCATCCCTGAAATGGTTAATTTTAAACAGCCTAGATCAAACGGAAGATCTTCGTATCCAAAAAAACGCGTTCAGCAACCAACAGGTAGAGCGCATTTCCATGGTCTCCAGTGGAATCAATTTCGCGTCAGACACAATAGACGCTGACTGTTTCGCCGGCTGTCCGAAGCTTGAGGAGCTGTTCCTAGATAGTAATGACTTTAGCGATGTGACGCAAAAGAAATTCAGTCGTCTTTTTAGCCAGGTCATCCTACTTAAGCGGCTGTCTTTAGCATCAACCCAAATCAGTCAGATAAGTGCTGGTATGTTCACCAACATGCCACATTTAACTGTTCTTGTTCTGGGTTCAAACAAACTGACTGATATACCGGACGGTGTCTTTGACGCCTTACCAAACCTACAGGCGCTTGATTTGTCAAACAACCGGATTTCCGTCGTGAGAGAGACGACGTTCAGTACAGCCACCCGTCAGCGTCTGAGATATCTAGATCTCAGCGGTAATCCGTTCCTGTGTTCCTGTGACTTGAGGTGGTTCCGACAGTGGCTCACCACACAACCTGCTCTCTTCTCTCACTGCTCTTTTTTCTATCATCCATGTTACACGTACAAGTGTGACAACCTGCCGAACACTACGGTACAGTCGTTCTACGTGGCCGACCAAGCGTGTCTGTGGAGCCCTGGTGTCTCCAAGTATATCATAGCGACTGTTGTCATTCTGCTGTTAGTATTTTTTCTGGTCACTTTTCTCTATCGCTATCGCTGGCACATCCGTCTGTTGCTGTACGAGGCGTACAGGGGTCGGGGAGACAGGTGGCGCCGCCTACAGGAGCGGCACTTCCGGTATGACGTATTTGTGTCATATGACAAGGAGGATCTGAACTGGGTGCGTGAGCACCTGATGCCGGAGTTAGAGGGGAGGCTGGGACTGCGGCTGTGTATCCACCAGCGTGACTTTATACTAGGGAACCCCATCGCGGACAACATCATGGAGAGTGTAGAGGACAGTAAGAAGGTGATGATGCTGTTCTCCAAAACATTTGTGGACAGTGAGTGGTGTCAGTTCGAGCTGCAGTTGTGTCTGAGGCACGTGATGGAGAACGACGACATTCTATTGGTGGTGTTGCTGGAAGACATTCCGTCACGTGACCTGACCCCCGCCATGATGGCGGTGATGAAATCCATGACGTACATCGAATGGGAGGACGAACCCGAGGCTAGAGCCTCGTTCTGGGGTCGCATGCGTCTAGCGCTGAAAGAAATTCTCCCGGCACGTAATGATCAAGGTTAAACTGTCCACATTTTGAGACCTTCAGGACTCAACGGTTCAAGAATTGAAGATTTGGACTTTGTACTCATTCTATACCCGCACATACTGTAACACATGGCCTCTGTGTGTTGGTGCGGAGGGACAGGGGTGATGTGCGTCTGGCTCACATCAAGCTGAATGTAGGCCGGGCGTTACTATGACACCGGCAGTCATGGCCACCTGTTGCCGATACTTTGGTGTTGCTTCACTCTTTGTCTTACCTGGCACGTAACAGTCAAAAATAAATAGACACAAAACTGTGCGACAATCCTTGCTGACATTAGACTTAAGTATTTATTCACTTTCTTAAATTCTTCCTGCCTATATTTCACTTTCAGAAAGACTTCCTTCCTATATTTCACTTTCAGAAAGATTTCCTTCCTATATTTCACTTTCAAAAAGATTTCCTTCCTATATTTCACTTTCTGAAAGACTTCCTTCCTATATTTCACTTTCTGAAAGAGTTTGTCTAAGCGGGAACAACATGGCGTTTCTGAACATGTATTCAGTGCACTCTGCAGTTGCACTGCGAACCTCGCTTTGGGCCGCATGCGTCTCGCGCTGACTGAAATTCTCGCGGAACGCAGCGAGACAGAATAAAATGTTTTACAAATAGCGATGCAACGTACAATCCCGGTTGACTTCCAAACAGATATGTTTTACCTTCTGAAACAGCCCCTTCTCATAATGCACACTGTATTCAAACTCCGTCATCCGTCACGCCAAACACACCTGGCAAACATACGACGACTCAACTGATAGAGCTGACATCAAGTTCACACATTATCCTACGAGTAGGTCTATGCACCATGAGTCCGGCAGGCCGGGTCAACGGAAGCCGTCAGAATGATTATTAGTACAACCTGCCACACGCTGTACATGACTGTACTAGCAAAACACTAAAGGCAAAGCGAACAGCGAGGCGTCTGTAATAGTTTCTTGTTACTGATTGACTAGGACAACTATGGAGCACACTTTAGTATTTAAATGGTTGCCTAGACAATGATAGATAAAGGGTTACCTGGATAATGATAGGATAAAGGGTTATCTAGATAGATAAAGGGTTAACTAGATAATGATAGATAAAGGGTTAAGGAGATAATGATAGATAAAGGGTTAACGAGATAATGATAAAGGGTTACCTAGATAATGGTAGATAAAGGGTTATCTAGATAGATAAAGGGTTAACTAGATAATACTAGATAAAGGGTTACTTAGATAATGATAGTTAAAGGGTTACCTAGGTAATGATAGATAAAGGGTTACCTATATAATGATAGATAAAGGTTACCCATATAATGATAGATAAAGGGTTAACGAGATAATGATAGATAAAGGGTTAACGAGATAATGATAGGTACACTTACATGGGGTCTCACAAGCATAACTGTTCGAAAACAGTAGTGGTCTTTTGTAACTCCTGATAATCTAGGAATCAGCGTGCAGGAGGTAGAAAGTCAGGGTTGGGCTCCCCATACCCTGTGTGTGGGCAGGGTTCTGGGGTTCTCACAGCACAGTTCATGGCCGCCTGTTGCCAACGGATGGGTGCTGCGGAGATTTTTATTTTTTGGTGACCGGGGGAGGGGTGCTGAGAAGACATTTAAAAGTTGAAGTGAGGGGTAACCAGTAGCTGTGTATATTTTGTCTTGTTGTACCCCTTTTATGCTAATGTATATAGTATGAGACTTTCAGTGACTTTTGTTTTTTGGTGTTCGGTGTCTGATTCACGCTGAAAGATTTGTGTAATTACCATGCATTGCAACCTGATTTTTTTTTAAAATTTAGAATTGTTTTTCCCCATATATATATCTGTTATCTGTAATTGTTTTACCTCGTTTGTGCTAATTTAACATGCGATTTTCATTTTTGTTTTGTTTTCGATCTTTGCTCCCGGACCAACAACGAGCCGTTTCTTGGTTGCTTATCATACACTGCAGTTTGTATAATCATATTGTAAATCCCATCTTGTAATTGGTATCTTGTATTTTACATATATTTCACGTTACCATATTCATCATAACCGTCAGGTCTTGGTATGTTGACGAAACGTGTACTAAGATTGTCGTCTGGGAACGTTGTCTACAGCTGATAGCACGACCAGGAAGGGACAGGCCAAGTTCTTCACTTCTGGAGACTGCACTTCGTGGTTCTTTAGAAGAAGAAAGTCTCACTCATTCATTCAGTCTCACAGATACATATATATTTTATACGTAGATAATTATGTACATTTATTGAGTGATACTGTATGTTGTCAACACACAACGTCATCACAAGGCAAGAATTCTGCAACTACTGACAGTGTGTACCATGTGACCTTTTTTTAAAAGTAGCCACCACAGAGTGACTGGAATCAGACGTTCAGGACATGGCGGTAACTGGAATCTGGTGTCGGACGTTCAGGACATGGCGGTAACTGGAATCTAGTGTCGGACGTTCAGGACATGGCGGTAACTGGAATCTAGTGTCGGACGTTCAGGACATGGCGGTAACTGGAATCTAGTATCGGACGTTCAGGACATGACAGTATCTGGAATCTAGTGTCGGACGTTCAGGACATGGCGGTAACTGGAATCTAGTGTCGGACGTTCAGGACATGGCGGTAACTGGAATCTAGTGTCGGACGTTCAGGACATGGCGGTAACTGGAATCTCATGTCGGACGTTCAGGACATGGCGGTAACTGGAATCTAGTGTCGGACGTTCAGGACACGGCGGTAACTGGAATCTAGTGTCGGACATTCAGGACATGGCGGTAACTGGAGTCTAGTGTCGGACGTTCAGGACACGGCGGTAACTGGAATCTAGTGTCGGACGTTCAGAACATGGCGGTAACTGGAATCTAGTGTCGGACATTCAGGACATGGCGGTAACTGGAATCTAGTGTCGGACGCTCAGGACATGGCGGTAACTGGAATCTCATGTCGGACGTTCAGGACATGGCGGTAACTGGAATCTAGTGTCGGACGCTCAGGACATGGCGGTCACTGGAATCTAGTGTCGGTCGTTCAGGACATGGCGGTAACTGGAATCTAGTGTCGGCTGATCGCGTCAAGTTAGTTATGTTTTCATGCCTGCACAGATATCAGTTTAGATCAAGATGCAGTTAATTTTGTTAACGTTCTCGATTTTTTAATTTTATTTTTATGTGTGTACTTTGTTTGACGAGCTTTGCTGATACTGAAGTTATATGTTTTTACTGATTAATTATTTGTGTTTTCCCCCATCCGGACTATGTACATTATATCCGGAATTATATACTTGTATTCTGTAATCCCAGATTGAATTGGTATTTTGTCTACTTTTGTGTTATTGTGGGCCATTAGCTTTTCTACTATTTCTTCTTTCTTTAGGGGTGTGGGAGATAGGGGTGGGGGGCGTATTGTAAGCCTTGAGAAAGTAAGTGTGGGTCTGCGTTCGTCCGTAAACAGAGTGGCACAGATGTTACTGCAGCGCAGCGGACCTAGTGTCTTTGATGCAACTAGACATGTAATATGACGCAAGCCTCTGACGCAGCTAGACATATAATACTACGCAAAAACATCCCCCAACAGTTTCCAACAGTTTACTGAAGTGTCACAGTGTTCATCATATTTTTGTCGTTGTTAAAATAATGATAATAATGAGTATTGTATAGGCGCTTTACCCAGTTTCATGAATCGGCTCGAAGCGCCGCGAACTGAACCCAACACGCACGCTCACGTGAATCACACGCATTCTCTCACACACTGGACATAAACACATTACAATCACGTGGTGCGAAGGGTCAGCTCAAATATTTGAATTTCGGTATTTAGAATTGCATTTATTTTTCAAATTGGTGGGCTGAACATTTCCAAAGCAAAACGTGCTTGTAGGAGAGAAATTAGAGGTGCTGAGAAGAAAACGACGAATAAATAAAAAGGCAACAACAACAACGGCAACAACAACAACAACCAACCAAACAAACAAACACTACAGTAAAACTATTTTTTTTTTTATCATTTTGTACATATATATTTGTGCAGCCCGATACTGAAATCGTCTTGTTGAATTGAAAGCACAATTTTGTGTATATCGTCATATGGTTTGTATGCCCATATGCGGTTTGTTTATCTGTGTAAACTGTTGATATACCATAGCAGTGCTTCCTCGTTTATTTAAATTTGATCAGTTCTTATGAAGATTGTTCCTCCTAGAAGATGTTATCGCTGTGAAGCGGATTTGTCTTACACGTGCATATCGTATGTTTTTGTATATTACGTTACACTAGTGGTCGTATCCGTGGGACAATGAAAGGACTAAACTGACTGTGTACCAAAATGATATTTTGAATCAGTATCACAGAAGCAAGGATTGAAAAATCAAGTAGGTTGTCAGTTGCGACACCCTAAGCGGCGTACCTTGTCGATAGTGACATCCTTAAAGCCTGCTCTTAACTGGGCACAGCGCGCGAAACACGCATGTGCACATCACAGTCGTTGCGCTCGGTGTGTCTACTAACTACAAAACTGAACACAGCTGTGCTCGGTGACAAACCGATTGAAGATGCACTGTCCGCCATGTTTGCGCGCCGAGTGACGTAGTACAGCCAATCAGAATCTGTTGTGGAAACCACAGTCACAGTTGTGGCTGTTTGAAATCCAGGTTGCTGTGATGACGCCACAGCGACGGAAACCCCCCAAAATCACAACTGTGTCACAACTGTGGACAGCACTGTGGCGCTCCGCAGTGCCCGGTTAAGAGCCGGTTTAAGCCGCGTACGTTGTCAAGTATTCCCTAAACATTTCAATCGAAAACTGTCGCAGTCGTACGTGTTCTTCAAACTTTGATGTTGAAGCAAGAAACTTCTAGCATCCTGAATACACATTCATCTTGTCAGTAACATGTTTTTGTTCTTTGAATAATACTTGGGGTTTGTCGCACCGTTCACGGTTTAATGTATAGTCAGATCACACTGTGCCTTGATTTATGTGTTTTTGTATGAACATACGTAACTACAAAGTGCACAAGTCGTGTCGAATTCACCTCTTAAAGATCTAAGCTCCCAACAAAAAGCTTTCCGAAGTGTGAAAAGAATTTTCAGAGTCGACCGTGCAAGCACAGTCAACTCTGTCACAGTTGCAGAGTTTTCAGCGTCCTGAAACCCCAATAAATGCCAAGGGCAGCCTGATTTCACAGCTCGGCCTGCGTTTTTGACACTGAGCGAGAAAGATCGTGCACTCAACATCCGCTAGACACTGTAGCGGAGCACACTCGTGCTCTAGTTTTATAAGAAGCGCTGAAAACTCTGCAACTGTGACAGAGCTGCCTGGATTATGCACAGTCGAAGAAGTCTCAGTTTAAAAAAAAAAACAAAAACCGCAATGTTTGCAGCTTTTTGCTGAGATTGCAGACCTTTAATTCAAGAAATCACTTTCTTGTTGAACTGGAACCAGTTAAAATGCCACCCCCTCCCTAACCTCCCCCAGATAAAAGTCCTCCTCCCCCTTTCCCGGGGGAAAAGGAAAATAACTATTTGGACATAAATAGTTGTTAATGTGTGGTTAGAATAATGCATATGTTTTGCAAAGCGAAAACGAGAAAGCGATTTCTTTACTTATTATCCGATATCGGCTTGGCTTGAAACATTTATAACTTTAGTAAGTAACAACTTTTGCTTCAAAATGCAGCCCCTGTCACTGGCGAACGACTGTTGATACATGTATTATGGTTCTTTGTTCAGGGAAAGAAATGAGTTTTGTGTTATTTCCTTGTGTTGTCTGGTACAGCTGCAGAACCCGTGAAAATTTCAAAACAGTTTGGACATGAATGGGTTAATGTGCGATTACTGTCGAGTGTATTTCACAAGGCGAAGACCAGGAAGTGATTTTGTTACTGATGAAGTGGATATTTGTTGTTGGCGATATCGGCTTTGCTTGTAGCATTTATATTCATTATCAACTTTTAGCTATAACGTTCCGGCTTTGTTCTTTCGGGGTGTGTGTGTGTGTGTGTGTGTGTGTGTGTGTGTGTGTGTGTGTGTGTGTGTGTGTGTGTGTGTGTGCGCTACGGTGTGTGTGTGTGTTCCACGGGGTGTGTGTGTGTGTGCCACGGTGTGTGTGTGTGCCACGGTGTGTTTGTGTGTGTGAGAGAGAGAGAAATGTTTTACGTCTGTGTGTTTAATTCAGTCTGAACACAATCGACGCCAGTACACACACACGCGCGCGCGCGCGCACACACACACAAACACA
>JACVVK020000213.1:127500-167500 GCA_018292915.2 Batillaria attramentaria | reverse complement strand
CCGAGCATTAGAAGTCCAACGCACTACCATTCGACCACCCCGGCTCCCCTGAAACCTACACTGACATGGATCGACAGCTGAAGGTGAGTTTCATGTGGTCGCTATGCGTGTAAAATTAAATGTAGCTGATCATCATTCTCTTTGCGTTCATGCATCCCCCCCCCCCCACACACACACATACTTCTCGAGCTTTCCATGCTATTGACAAGGTTTCAGAATAACATGCCGAATTTCTACCCATCATGCTTTGTTTCTCTCCACCAGAAATCGATCCAGCACTTTCTCAGTGGCGGAATTGTGAATCGTGAGCTATGCGCAACAGGCTCAACGAGCTTCTGTCGTATCAGATGCACAATTTGGGAAAAGATGGAGTTATTATGGCCGTGTGCTTAAAAGGGCAGAGACGGAGGGGGGGGGGGTGTTAAGGAGGGGGGATTTGGGGGGTGGAGGGAAAGATGAGTGATAGGGATCGTGTGGAAGTAGGGTGTCAGGGCAGCTGGTGTGAGCTAGTGAGCTTGCTCTCGCATTTCGTGCGAAGGTGTGTGAGCCGGTTCGACCCCTACCCGAGGGGTTGGGGGGATGTGCATGTTTGGGAGTATAACGTCCTTTTCCACCACGTATGCGTGATATCAGAGACGATCCGAGGCTGGAAAAAGAAACCCCCAAAAAACTCCAACAACAAGAACAACAAACAAACTGGCTGTGTGAACTGGATCTGTTTCTGTAACTTGACCTGTCCATCACAGTAAACGATACATGAAATGTGGCCGACCTGGCAGTCTGACTGGATTGAAAAGCGTTCAGCTGGACTGTTTCAGTCAGGGTAGCTGTCCCTTCGCCCCATAACCTGCCCATTAGGGCCGTCCTTCTGCAATCACACCTTGCGGAGTGGGACGTGGACCTTATAGCTTACCAACCAACCAACCAAGGAAAGTAAGTGTGTGTATCAAGTGTGTGTGCGTGTGTGTGTGTGTGTGTGTGTGTGTGTGTGTGTGTGTGTGTGTGTGTGTGTGTGCGTGCGTGCGTGCGTGCGCGCGCGCGCGTGCGTGCGTGCGTGCGTGCGTGTGTGTGCGTGTGTGTGTGTGTGTGTGTGTGTGTGTGTGTGTGTGTGTGGGTGTGTGCGCGCGCGCGCCTGGGCGTGGGGGTTGGCGGCTGCATAACAGATCAGAGGGCGCGTGTATGCGATGGATAACCAACACGTTCTGACAGTTTCAGGCCGGTATGCAGGACAACATGAATAGTTTATGAACCAGAGTCCCTAGGCGCATTACGGATACGGGCAGGCAGAGTGTAATTCGGCTGCAGAGACATATATTCCAAATTTGTAACAAATACACCGTCGTGCTTTGCAAGCAATAGTATACTTAGTTGACGATTGTTTGTGAAGGCTGATACTCGTCCTGCAGTAACTTGATGCGGAACCATATGTTTTGAGATGCTTCTTAGTGTAGTGTGTGTTTGTCTACGTGTGTTATTGCAAGGGTTCGTAACACACACACACACACACACACACACACACACACACACACACACACACACACACACACACGCACGCACGCACGCACGCACGCACACACACACACGCTCGCACACACACACACACACACGCTCGCACACACACACACACACACACACACACACACACACACACACACACACACATCCTGCAGTCATGCGGCACCGTGCGTGATTGGAAAGGTTCAGGACCCGCATGTAAAAGTCAGGGTTAGGGAGTTCAGCCCCGGGTTAGAGTCTAACCTCGAACTAAACTAGCTCTAGGGTTAAATTTTCTGTTGTTAAACCAGGAAGCGGGTCCATTCCATCAAGGCGCCTATGCCGTTATAGAAGGATTTTTGTCTCTCCGTTCTTTCTTCGCTTCCTTTTTTATTTCATTTTGTTTTGGGGTTTCTTTTGTCCTAGTCTGGGTTAGGCCCGTAGCCGTGGGTTAAATTAACCTCGAATTTTACATACGGACCCTGAACACGAAGTTTAAGCTTCGCTGACTGAGATGGAAAACCCACTGTCGCCGCTTTCGAAGCTCTACTGTTGTTTTGCCGGACAGAAGGGTGTTTCATTTGGTCAATGCCGGCGACCGTTTTCGTGACTTTGTGGCTTCCAATATTTGATAAATACAATGTTCTTTGAGCCGACGGTTCTATTCCTGAACAGACTGGGACTAGACAGAGCTTCTAAAAATAGCCTCCAATCAGTGCCGTCTAGCTAGTCTTCAGTCCACAACCAGATAACGTTGAGTCGGCTCAGAACGCGGTATCATACGTCTTCAACGGCTAACACGCTTGTCAGAGTCACCACAACAGTCACAGATGAAACATTGTGACGCAAGTGACTGATTCTGTGGCGCATAGTCAGCTCATTCATAGAAACGTTTTCCAAACGCTGACGTATTCCTGCTTTACATATTGAGACTTTCATGTGTTCCCTAGAAACGCCAGCCACATCCCTCCCCCTTCCCCGCCCCCATCCCTCACTACCCCCCCCCCCCCCCCCCTCATCCCCTCCTCCTTCCCCCGCCACTGAATCCCTGGACAAACTGTCATTTTACATTTTAAGTTCTAACCCAAGATCGTGGCCAATACATTTGTTTACAGCCTTGGCGTTGGTTGAACACAGTAACATTAAAATATACGCTACTGAACGCATACACCAGTGTAGATCTATATTATATACTTGTTTCACGCTGAAAACACCAGTTGCATCCCGCGACGTGCCGTTTTAAGCTACGGTCACAACCGGCCGTACGGGCTCCTACGGCGGGTCTACGGCCAAAAATCGTGGCAAATCTTGCGAACGGCGCACGGGCGTCCTGCGAAATTTCCAGGTCGCAAGGAGGCCGCAGAGCGCTGCGGCCGGTTTTCGACATGATCAACAAACTCTACGATCACCTGCGATTTTTTACACACTTGCGTTGGCCGCACGGCCACTGTACGGCCAACACACGATTGCCGCAAGTGCATCGTACGACTTTGACCTCTCGGGGCGAGAAAAATAGGTCACGATGGCCGCACGGCGGCCGCACGATGAACGCACAACTGACGCACGGTTGTCTTGCGTGCTTCCCACGAGGATCGCACGATGGCCGCACGTGATCACAGACCGCAAGTCGGTAGTACGATTAGGCCGTGGGCCGCCCTCGGTTTTCGTGTCATAAAATATTTTTGCAATGGAAATTACATTTTCTGGTTTTTATCATCAATAATACACCAGAACTAGATAGAAACTGGGAGATCTCAGCTGAAATTTTGCGCACTGGTTTTTAATCGCGGATGAAAGATAATTAGAAAGAGCTTGTAAGGGAGGTAATCGGATTTTACTGAAGAGGCGCCGATTCATTCACTTGATGAATAAATTAATTTTTCGACCAATCAGAAAGAGACTACGCTTGGAAACAAACATGGCTGCCCACGCTTGTGCGGGCGACCAACAGTAGTGAAACAGTTTTCTTTCAGCGAGAAAACGATGCAAAGAGTCTCGGAATGTCGCGAAAGGTGGTCTTTGTTCGTCTGCACTCAAGGAGACGTCGCTCGTCATTCTTTGGAAGCCTTTAGTGACCTCAACGTTGACGAGGCAGGGATTCACAAGAAATGCTACAATCGATTACAGGCATATCATAGTTCAAGGTAAGTTTCTGCAACTTTTGTACGTGGTGCTTCGGATTAGGTTTGATTTATTAAATTGAATGAGAAGTTCGTGAAAATAGTATGTAATCACAATGATAATATGAGCATTTTTCAGTGATCTTGATAATTACGTTGCCGGACCTCATAATATAGACAGGTCTAGACTTCTTTGTAGTCACGGTCAACTTCAACGTAGCACGATGAATAGCGTATATTTAAAAAAAAAAAAAAAAAAAAATTGAGAGTTCCACTACTTCCTAGACCAGTCCTAATTGAGTTGTTTGGGGAGGGGATCGGGGAGTATTTCAGCTGTGCCAAGCATCCTGCCTAAGGTCACTATATGCCTGTTGCTGGTACAATATTTTTCAGATGAGGCCACCAAGAGGCAACTTTACCATGGGAGCATGTATCTGAGGGAGCAGGTCATGTCAGTGACATCACCAGCAGTATGGCCTGCTGACAGCAAGGATCTCACAATGGAGCATGCTATGGAGATGGTTCTTGTGGGCTTGTTCAATTTATTGGTGTGGATGTGTGGTACTTCTATTAATGAAGTTTGGCTGGACAAATTTGCTGATGTCAGTGGGACTGTAAAGAGAAAGATTCTTGCCACTGCACAAGACATCTTACATGTAGCTAACAGTGCAGATGAAGCTGAGAGCCAGGTGTGTGATGGTGCTTCAGATTGTGACAGTGACACATCAGAGTATGACAGTGATATCTGAGGTGACAGAAATTACTGGTAAAGCCACAGCATTGGGGGCTAAGGCAACGCCAGTGTAAATTCTGACAGTGACGTCTGAGGTATTAACAATTAAAGCCACAATATCTGAGAGTGTGACAACACCAGTTTAAATTCTCACAGACCAGTCAGATGATGAGACAGGGCATTCAGGTGCTACACCAAGAGACCGTGAAAACAGACCATGCAGTTTTCTGCCTTGTATTGTAAGTAATTATGAGCATTACTGTTTCATTATGCTGTTCAACTTTATCGTTTTAAATACTAATGGCACTGTACTCAGTCAGGCGTTTTTTTTTTCAGCTTTATTGCATACTGCTGCGTCTCAATCTCCTCATTCCCAATATAATATATTATGATGTTTGTTGCCCATCTTTACAATAAACTTTGTTGAGTGGTGTCATTTTTTACATCTCAGTATTGGTAAGACCAGAGAAATGGTCATTGATTTCAGGGAAAAAAGCCAAGTATGTTGATCCTGTAGATATTAAGGGGGAGGTATTTCAGAGGGTTGACCTATATATATATTATATACTTGGGGGTGATTATTGACAGCAGACTGAACTGGAATGCTAACACTGATCATGTGATAAAGAAATCTCAATCCAGACTGTACTCCTTGAGGAAATTACACTCTTTTGATGCTAGTGAGAAAACTCTGAACATGTTTTACACACATGTATACATGTCCATTGTACTTTTTGTAGGCAGTGTCCTCTTCTTGGGCTGTGTCTGTTGGGGTAGTCAGATCTCAAAACAGGACAGGGGTAGAGTGGACAAAGTTGTAAAGAAAGCTGAGTCAGTGGTGGGGAAACCCCAGAAGAGGCTTAAAGTGATAATTTATTATAAGAGACTTGAGAAAAAAACATCTCTGTCATGTCCAGTGTCTGACACCCCATGTTCAGCCTCATCGAGGGCCAGAGAAGTACATTCAGTGGGAGAATAATTACTCCTGCAAGCCAAACGTAAAGGCATAGGAGATCTTTCTTGCCTGAAGCTACTAAAGCGTTTAATTGATGATTAGAACTTAGCTTTGATCAGATAACTGTAGGTCTTAGTCTGTTTTCAGAGCATGCCGTCCACTACCTGTTGCTGCTGTACAGTGTGCTGCTAAAGTGAAAAAACCTCTGTTGTGGTTGTGTTCTCAAAGTATTCTAACAGTTTTAGTTCTTTTTATATTATGTTTGAAATTATGAGGCAAGATGACTAGTGCATTGGAAATCCGAATGTATTTCACCAGGTGATGTATGGCGTGGAGGTGTGGAGTGTACGACTATGGCTGAGTGTGTGTGTGCATGTGATATGTGGATGAGCAGATAAGTGTGCAAAGCATGGTTGATTTTATGTGGAGATTTTGTTTTTGTGATGGACTGAATTATTTTGAATTACAGTTTTCTTCTTAATCATGAAATTCATAACAGTATTTCTGCCAGGAGTGTATTTGATGGGTGTATGAGTGAAGAGTGCGTGGATGCATGGTGTAAATTACATAGGCGTACACCAGTAGATCAGTGCCTATGATGAACTATAGTAGTATCCCCTGAATTGTAGATTTGTTTTTAATAATGTAATTATAATACCTAGCTTCACTATGTAGTATGTATTATGTGTGCAGGTTATTTCACTTTGTGGTGTGTGGCAATGCGGTATGCATGAGAAGAGTGTATGCTATGACTATGGATAAGTCACTTAAGTGTGTGGGTGCATATATATATATGTGATGGGTGGACGCGCGTATGGGTGCATGGCTGATTTCTTCATGGAGATTTTGTTCTTGTGTCATAATAGTTGTACTGTGTATTATGTGATCAAGAGCTGTACACGATAAATTTTCCTGAGGGGATTAATAAAGTTCTTATCTTCTTATTATCTCTCTTATATTTTTCCTACCTGCAAGTGACCTTAACTGCCAAATTTGTTTACTAATCATGTATAGTTTATATTGTCATAGGCAAAAGGGACAAGACAGATTGTTTTGAATAGAATAGTGCATCATTTGCAGCCACAAAACATCACAGTATTGATACTTCTTATGAAGGGTCATCACAGACTTGTCCCTCATTTTCTGAAGTAGTGCGCATACTTACGTTTGGGATCTCTTCAGATTTGAAATCAGCGTGAAATTTACATTTAGGGGCACTTAAAATTTAGTGATTCCCACAAATTTGAAAAAAAACTCAAAAACTAGGCCTTTTAGAGGCCTCTGGCCCACGGCCTAGATGTTCCCACGATGCACGCACGTGCTCCGTGAGTGCTCCGCAAGGCTGACGCAAGACCAGGTGCGGGCCCGGGGGATGTTGGTGTGCAATGTAGAAGTGTTGCAGTGCTGTGTCAGTGTCTGTCAAGTTGTGTACGTGTCCATAGATTTGTCAAACTCTCTGTTAATAATATCCAAATCCTCTGATGTCTTCTTTCCATAAACAGACTACATGTATATATTTTGGCTGGTCCCTATATGCATGAAAAACGCGCGTCGGCCATGGCCGTCGAACGACCGACGCACACCACGCGTACAGAGCACTTACGATAGCCGTACGGCGCACGCACGACACCCGTATAGCCCGTGCAAACATCGTCAACATCGCAGGAACGTCGTACGAAGGCGTACGACCTCCGTACGATAACTGCGAGGACAACGTACGATCCGTACGGCCGTCGTACGATTTTTGACCAACTGAAATCGCAAGACGTTACCCGCGGGGAACGTACGCCATCGCACGTATATCGTACGCACGATTTGCAACCTTAATTTTTTTTTCAGATCGTAGAAGCCGCAGGCCGCAGACGTTTCGTGGAGATCGCAAGCATAAAAAAATCGTGGGGCCGGTTGTGACCGAGGCCTTACACAACAGAAACGGAGATTTGGTTTAAACATGGTTTTATTGCCACTGACCAGTTTGCGCAGAACAGTAGTATTCAGGCGGTGGCGAAAGGCCAATAGCCTACGCATGTTAACATACGCAAGGTAGTACGGCGAATACAACATAACAATAGCAAAGAAACGGAGATTTATACGCAGGTTGTTTAAACACGATGACCTATCTTGACGCCGGACCATAATGCAGTTTGATCTTAGAGCAATCCCGTGTCGATTAGAAAGAGATGCGGGGGGGGGGGGGGGGGGTGGGGGGGAGGGGGTGTTAACGGCATGTTTTGCGCGAGACATTCCGGCTAAGCCTGGCATATTTACGATTCCAGAGAGACTCGTACCAGGCGGCGAAATGCCAGTCTTTTAATTCTAGAGTTTCGGGCCTGATGGTTGAAGCCATTTTTTTTTAAACCCTCGTTGATGGCTTTCTTTCGTGTGAGCTGTAAAATTATTGTGTGTGTGTGTGTGTGTGTGTGTGTGTGTGTGTGTGTGTGTGTGTGTGTGTATCACTGACAGTGTGTGTGTGTGTGTGTGTGTGTGTGTGTGTGTGTGTGTGTGTGTGTGTGTGTGTGTGTGTGTGTGTGTGTTAAGACAATGATCCGACTAGATTTTCCGTTCAGAATTTTCGAGATCTTCCAGGTACTGATGCTGTAAGGATTTCGTGTCAAGTTGCACTGATTGGAAGCTGTTTTGGAATAACACCCAGAAGATGAATAGCAGAGTAAAGAAACTTATACACGGTGCACTGGCAGCAGACATTATTATTCAGAAATTATTCAACACGCTTTAAAATTGGTGTATAAAATGATAATACAGGGGCGCCGGAAGATGTTGGGGGGGGGGGGGAGGGGGGGGGCAGAATCTCAGAGGGGGGAAACGCCAGAGCCAGTGGAAGGAAGGACGTTGCCCGGAGATGCTGCACAGACAAAAACCTTTCCGACCAGGGAGCCACTGAAAGGTATGACGTTGCCCGAAGAAAGTGAAAAGCGGGGGGGGGGGGGGGGGGGGGGGGGGGTGTTATCAGACGACTTTCTGCCAAGTCGTTTTGATATTTCATGCAACGGCTAAACTGAGTTCTCTGTTGGGTGGGATGAGGGAGAGAGCAGGAAGAGGGGTAGGGGGGGGGGTAGGGGAAGGGAGGGGGGGGCAAGACCATGGCTTTGCCCCCCCCCCCCCCCTCTTGCCATAGTCACCTGATTTTCCAGGGGGGGGGGGGCAAAAAGATACTCTTCCCCCACCCCCTGCTTGGGTACAGGGGGGGGGCAGCTGCCCCCCCCCTGCGCCCCCCTCCCCCGGTTCCGGCGCCCCTGTTAAATAGTTATGTGTTCCCATGTGCTGTGCTGTCAACGTGATGTCATTGCGCCCAGGTCCTGACCTTATGGCTCTGTATATTTTGTCTCATGTAACTGTATTTCTTCCTTTTCGTTTAATGATAATAATAATAATAATTGTATAGGCGCCTTATCCAATTTTATGAATCTGTTCAAAGCGCCGCGAACTGAACCCAACACGCACGTGTGTCACACGCATTCTCTCACGCACTGGACATAAACACAATACAATCGCGTGGTGCGAAGGGTCAGCTCAGCTATTCAAATTTCGGAATTTAGAATTGCGTTTATTTTTCAAATCTGGTTGGCTGAACATTTCCAAAGCAGAGGGGGAGGAAGCCGGAGTACCCGGAGAGAATCCCCGACGATCGGCCCGAATGAACGGTGCCACATACGAGAAGGAAGGGTTCTTTGCCCCGAGTGGGACTCGAACCCCTGACCTCTCGCATGGGTGACAAGTCTTTTTGCATCTGGACCACCGCCCCTATTTTAAAGCGCTCCTATTATTCATTAATATATTACAGCGCTATATTATTATTATTCTCATCATCATCATCATCATCATCATCATCATCATCATCATTATCATTGTTATTATTATTATTAACCAATGTTAAGATGTCAGCTGATGTTAGGTGACGTCATCTAATATAATGTGACGTTACGTCACGTTGCACTGCGTTACCGTTACGTCATGTTATTGTAGGTGTTTTTCTCTTCTGTTATATTACGATCTATGTTGTTCCGTTGCTCTTTTCTGTTCTGTATTCACTTCCGTTCCGTTCTGTTCTTCTCGTTGCCTTAATTTCCGTTCCCTTGTTCTGTTCTCTTCTGTGACATTTGTGTAAAAGCCGGCGGGGTATGTCTGTACCCTTTAGGACAAAAGTGCCTCCGTCTTGCTTCTCCGTCTTAGGGAACTGAAGTAAATTCCGTTCCGTTCTGTTCTTTCCGTTCCCTTCTTCTGTTCTCTTTTGTCACTTCTGTGTTAAAGCGGGGCATGTCTGTACTCTTTCAACTGAGCCTAAAATGTCCCTTCTCACTCTATGGGAACTGAAGTAAAATCCGTTCCGTTCTCAGTGTACTTTTTGTTGCCTTGCGTTGCACTAAATTCCGTTCCCTTGTTCTCTTCTCTGCTGTAACTTTTGTATGAAAACCGGCGGGGTATGTCCGTACTCTGTAAGCCTCAAATGTCCCTTCTCAGTCTATGGGAACTGAAGTAAATTCCGTTCCGTTCTGTTCTTTTCGTCGCAGTTTGCGTTGCGCTAAATTCCGTTCCCTTATTCTGCTCTCTTCTGTCACTTTTGTGTGACAGCCGGCGGGGATATGTCTGTAGTCTTTAGGCCTCAAGTCCGTCTGTCTTGTTTCTCAGTCTATGGGGACTTGAAGTTAATTAGAAACTAGGGCTTCTGTTTCTTGTGTCTGATCTGTGTAATCAATCTGATTTGCTCGAGCAGTCATTCTAAGCAGACAAAATTGACAGTGCGACATCAGAGGGCGGAAGATGGCTGTTCCACTAGCCGCCCTCACGCCCCGACCGCCATTTACTGCCTGTCTAACACTAATAAGACTTGGGGGAAAAAAAGAAGAAAAAAGCTTCAGTTATTTACGTTCATAGGCTCCGTGCATCACAGAAGAGAATAAAGTTATCTCATTTTCCAGTCCGCCAGTGATGTATTGTTTTATTGTTTATGTTGTTGTTGTTGTTGTTGTTGTTGGTAGTGTGTGTGTGTGTGTGTGTGTGTGTGTGTGCGTGTGTGTGTGTGTGTGTGTGTGTGTGTGTGTGTGTGTGTGTGTGTGCGTGTGTGTGTGTGTGTGTGTGTGTGTGTGTGTGTGTGTGTGTGTGTGTGTGTGTGTGTGTGTGTGTGTCGGGGGGCGTTTGTTATTGTCGTAGTTTATGGTGGTGATGGTAGTTACTCTAGGCGAAGAATTTTTCTCTCCCGTATGTGACACCGTTCATTCGGGCCGACCGTCAGGGGTTCTCTCCGGGTACTCCGCCCCCCCCCCCCTTTCTGCTTTGGGAATGTTCAGCCCACAAAATTAAAAAAATAAATGCAATTCTAACATTCCGAAACCTTAAATTGCTGAGCTGACCCTTCGCACCACTGTGACGTGATTGTAATGTGTTCGTGTCCAGTGTGTGAAAGAATGCGTGTGATTCACGTGAGCGTGCGTGTTGGGTGTAGCACGCGGCGCTTCGAGTCAAATATTTGGGATAAGGCGCCTATATTCATGCGCTTATTATCATTATTATTATTTGTTGTTGTTGTTGTGTTGTTGGTTTTCTCGTCTACTTATTTTTTTTTTTTAAGCAAGTTGCAAATATGATTAGAACTGACAAGGCGCGCTAAAGGAGAGAGGGGTGTGTGTGGTGATCGAGGAGAGAGAGAGAGAGAGAGCAGAGCGGGTGAATGTGCAGCGTGAATGTGTAGAGTGAATGCCGGAATGAATGTATCAATAAGTGTTGAATGTGACAGGACATTGTTATTATTATTGTATGTTTTATTCTTGATTTTAAGTAATTTTACTGGTCAAGACTGTCTGTTTTACTTATTTTTGTAGTCACACTTATTAAAATGTTTATCAGTTGTGTGTTTTACTAGTATGCGGGCCAGAACTGCAATTTCCCAATTTTGGGATCAATAAAGTATTCTGTATTCTGCACTCTTACCTGATCTGACAAGGCGAAACTACTATCACTGACATAACACAAGTTAGCTGTGGACAAAAACCGTCTGCCAGCGTCTGCTGCTTTGGGTCATCTACCCTCAGTACCATTCCCCCCATCCCCAACTCCCACTCCACCCCCATCTCCCACACCCGTCCGTCCCCCCAACCCCCCAGCCTCAACCCTCTCCCAGTTTCCCGCCTACAACCACACGCAGGGTTTTCTGCCCGTATCCTGCCTTTGCAGGCCACGCGACACGACGCAAGTACAGTGCTGCAACGACAGCCTCAGCCTGCTAGATACAGACAGCCACAGGAAACGAGAGTGTTGCGAGTGAGAGCCACGAAAAACAGCCTGACAATACGAGATGAGAATGCTTGACCACTGTTACCACTGGTTAGGCTGTTGTGCTGTTCTGCGGCCGCATCTGGGAAGCTGCAACGACAAGATTATGAGGATCTAAGTTCGCAAGTTTTTGTTTTGTTTTGTTTTGTTTTTGCAGACGAATGTTAATTTTTGTGGCTCAGTGTTGAGAATTAGGTGTTAGGTTTTAAGATGACACAGTGGTCAAACATTTGGGCAGCGATATAACAATGTGAATTATTGATTTTAAAACTGCGGTGATATAATTACAAAGTCGCAAAATCTGCCATTGAGGAAAAAACTTACCCCAAAAGAAAGCTTGAATCAGACGTATCTCTCTGTTTGAGTGTGTCTCATTCTACAGCCTTCACAAAAAGTTAAGGACCACTTGCAAATAGCATTCAACTTTTGCCGTGGTGGCATGCTGGTGTAGTGCTGAACATCGCTGAAACGGCGGCTTATGTAGGCAAACAAATGAGCACAGTTCATAACCAGGGATGCATTCTTTGACCTGCATCTCATTTTTGCCGTGCAGAAAGCCCCAGGTATCGCTCACTGACCACTGAAACTCGGTCTAGTTTTGCCGAAATTGCAGATTTTCAAACGCGCCAAGCATGCTGTGTGACGCGCATGTGCCATCCACACAGTGGTCGCCATGTTCACTAATTACCCCTTAACCTTGCTACCGAATTTTACGGGAAAAATCTTATTCGTTTACTTTTTCTGATTTATTGAAACTGTCACCCATTATGTTGACTGGTCCTTAACTGTTTGTGAAGACTGTATTAAAAGAGGTTAATGCTACCATTTTGTTTTGCTCACAGATCGTTCTGAGCTGTTTCACTTTATGGTATCCATCATCACAACACTTCAGTAGACGGCACCTGGACAGTGACAGCGTCTGTAAACTGAAGTAATTCTAGCACTCAGCCAACAGAAGCGTACTCGACGACGCGGCGAGCGCTCCACTAGTGTAACAAGGGTAGTAGAATATGAATGTTCGACAGTTCGCGCTAAGTGTAAACAACATTGTATCGCATTAAGAGCTGTACTAATCGTCAAGATAAGAGTATTTCGAGCGTACAGGCGCACTCATGAGCGAAACTTTTCCAAAACATAACTTGGCTTAACAAAGATTGAATTAGCACGTTTAAATGTTTAACCGTTATGCAGATTTTGTATCATCCAACCTCTTTCTTTTTTTCCAGGCAGAGCTGGGACCACTACGGATATTCCTTCACCATATTGCATCCAAAGTCAAGTTCAGTTCTTTCCTCTCATACTGACTTCACCACTCCTGACATCCGCAGTTCCTGGTTCTGGGCAACTCAAACGTCGACCTGAGCGTCCGCACAACATTAACAACAATTACAAAGCATTATGATTTAGACAGACTTAACAGCTGAACTAAGTATGAAGATTTGTTCCTGGCGATCAACGCTGCGGCGGAGGTTGGTTGTGGCCGCGGTGGCGCTGCTGATCGTGGTGTTGCTGAAGACGCCGACTTTACTCTTCCACCGTGACTACCGATCGGGTGAGTAACTGTCTTCACACTTCTGCTGTTAGTACCACGGTGGGCCTACTACGGTTTTCAGTTGATTCGGCCCTCGGCTTTTCTCATTTCTTGTCGTGTAGTGTACTGCCATCGGCTGTGCTGTTTTCCTGCATACATGTTTTGTGAAAACCTAAAATTTTGAAAAGTTCAAGTTGTAGCCAACGACAAAATAAATCAGTCTAACGTGTTGCCAACGGCAAACAGCAGTTTAAATTGTTGCCTGCCTCTGTAAAAATACCAGTTCAAGGTACCGCCAACGACGAAACTAATATCAGTTCAACTTGTTGCCAACGACGAAACTAATATCAGTTCAACTTGTTGCCAACGACGAAACTAATATTAGTTCAACTTGTTGCCAACGGCAAATATAAGTTAAAGTTGTCGCCAACGACAAAATTAATCACAGTTTAACGTGTTGCTAACGGCAAACAGCAGTTTAAATTGTTGCCTCTGGAAACATACCAGTTCAAGGTGCCGCCAACGACGAAACTAATATCAGTTCAACTTGTTGCCAAAGCGCGGCAGCCTGGAAGCGGTTGCCCACAGAAGCTTCCAGAATGAGTTGCATTGTTCATAGACCCGGAAAAAGCAGATACCGGACGGGAAGGAAATATGTGTCTTTCGCCGAAAGGGTTGTCAGGACACCAGGCTCCGCTTGTGTCGGCACAAGACTTAGGTCCAGAGGACGGTCAGGCAAGCTAATGAGCTATCGATTGTGAAGAAGGCATCAGCTGCGTGCTCGAGGAGGAACTGACCTCACAAGGTGTCTTTGTCGATGTACTGGACTCCATCGATCGTTAGTTTTCACTGTCCGCAATACAGGGAAGATGTACTGCACTTTTCACGAAAAGTCAAGGGGGCAACCTTTCATTGCGGGTGTCGTTGTGAAATACTCGTAGTTTTGAGACTTACGATAATTTTGTTCACACTCTGATAATCGTGCGTCAGTAAAAAAAAAAATCATACAGTTGCTCCATACTCTCGCCAAGGACCTCGAATCCCGGCTGGGGCCAAATATTTGTGCTGGCCTTTTTCTCGTTGCCCCGTCTTTGATATCACCCTTATGTGGTGGAAAAGGACGTTAAACTTCCAAACACACACCCACACCCCACCCTCGTCAAGGACCATCTTCAATTCCGGGTGCTATTGTAAAATGGTCATAAACTAGTGTCCAAAAGAAACGAAACCAAACTGTTGTCAGAATGTTTTTGTGCAAAATGATCCCCGAGGCCTAAAAACATAGGTTTACGTATCCCACGTCCCAAATACAGCGTCTGCGCTCGGGAATACCGGAAACATTTGCTAATGAAATATACCACTCTGAAATTTCTGTATTGTTCTGCTTTTATTGTATGTCCTTGGTATCGTTTCTTTTGGACACTAGTTTAGTTTGAACAGTTGTTAAAGCGGCACTCCGGGCAGGATGAACAACTGCTACCGTGCCAAAAACGTCTTTTGCACAGATGCTGCCACTGTTGAGTCAGTGGTCCTCCCAAAGTGTATTTTAGAGCTTTGTGAACTTGTAATGTCGCCAAGTTGCACCGAGATGGCCACTCGGTCGTAGCTATAGTCTGTTTCATACAAACGCGTCACTTCACTTGCAAGTGAAGTAGACGGCAGGCGCATGTTTTGGCTCACGTTTTTGCTCGTATCGTAGCAACGACATCCCCAAAGTGATTCATATTTTGCACACATCTAAATGGTATCATGCTCTTGTCACCGTTAAAAGCCTAGATCGGTCTGTGAGCTTAAAAGACCTGTAGGTTGTATCTTTTAAGATCAGTTCGTCGCTCTTCAATTTTTTTCTGGACAAGAGGGTGGGTGGGTGTTTGGGGGTTTAACGTCCTTTTCCACCACATACGGGTGATATCAAAGACGGGACAACGATGAAAAAGCCAGCACAAATATTTGGCCCCAGCCGGGATGCGAACTCACGACCCGAGCATTAGAAGTCCAACGCTCTACCATTCGGCCACCCCGGCTCCCCTTCTTGACAAAAAAGGCAGACTACGCTGCGAAAGCAGAAAAGTCGTGCTCGTGCACTTTAGGGACGCCGTGGCACAAACTGAATGATGCAGCAAAAATGGACAACCGTGCCTCGAGCGTCTCACAAGAGACTGATACTGTGATGTGTGCTACTACTGACACTACGCCATACTATACCATGACCGCTTCTACAGTCTTCACAAAAAGTTAAGGACCAGTCAACATAATGGGTGACAGTTTCAATAAATCAGAAAATTTAATCGAATAAGATTTTCCCGTAAAATTCGGTAGCAAGGTTAAGGGATAATTAGTGAACAAGGCGACCACTGTGTGGATGGCACGTGCGCGTCACACAGCATGCTTGGCGCGTTTGAAAATCTGCAATTTCGACAGAACTAGACCGAGTTTCAGTGGTCAGTGAGCGATACCTGGGGCTTTCTGCACGGCAAAAATGAGATGCAGGTCAAAGAAGGCATCCCTGGTTATGAACTGTGCTCATTTGTTTGCCTACATAAGCCGCCGTTTCAGCGATGTTCAGCACTACACCAGCATGCCACCACGACAAAAGTTGAATGATATTTGCAAGTGGTCCTTAGCTTTTTGTGAAGGCTGTATGTATAGACGCTCCCTCCGGTTATATCAACACACACACACACACACACACACACACACACACACACACACACACACACACACACACACACACACACACACACACACACACGAGAGAGAGAGAGAGACAGCGCGCAAATGACCCACGACCCATAACCCCATCTCCCTTCTTGTCTTGGCTGTCTCCCCCCTCATTCATCAACGAGATGACCAGTTCTCGCCCTTTGCTCTTCAGAGGCAGCAGATCGACATCTCGCTGTCTGGCAAGATCTGTTTCTCCGAGTTCGCGTGGCCCGCGGGGAGTTGCCACATATTCGGCAGGAGAACGGTTTCAACATAAACGCGCGGCACTTGGGGAGATTAAATGGAAGTAAGACATTAATCATATCAAGCGTGAACGTATACCTTCAGGAGAATGGACTTGGCACTCCACTTTTATGAAGTTTGTCCGGAGTTGCCGCCTCTCAGGAGACGTAGGAGGAGGGGGGAAAAAGCCAGTGGACCGTCTATAACGCGCTTGGGTCTGAATGAGAAGGATGTAGGCCGTGGAGATCAAAGTATTAAAGGTCTTCTGTATTTACAAAACCACCACCACCACCACCACCACCACCACCACCCCCCCCCCAAAAAAAAAAAAACACCCCAAAAAACTAAACAAAACAAAACGAAAACAACAACAAAATAGCAACAACAACAACAAAACCAAAACAACAACAACAAAAAAACAAAACAAAAATACACAGAGAGAGAGAGAGAGAGAGAGAGAGAGAGAGAGAGAGAGAGAGAGAGAGAGAAACAAACAACAACAACAACGACAACAAACACAAACCAACCAAACAAAAACTACAACACAAAAACCAACCAACCAAACAAAGAACATAACAAAAACAACAACAAACCAAACCAAACCAAACCAAAACCAAACCAAACCAAACCAAACCAAAACCAAAACCAAACCACTCCAAAACCAAACCAAACCAAACCAAACCAAACCAAAACCAAACCAAACCAAAACCAAAACAAAACAAAACCAAACCAAACAACTTCGTACCGCGCACGAGTAGTCCACGTTTTTGACTCTATTTCGCTTTTGGCCCTGTATGCGAAAATCAGGCAAGATTAACGGTTCCTTGGCGGCTCTTACTGCAGCAAACATGAGTATAATCAAAGTGCAACACTCCCAAAAAGCCAAACTTAAATCCATGCAAACAGAATTAATCTTCTTTTTTTTGGCGGGGCCACTGGTGCGCACCACGGATTCGAACCGGACGGCTCAGGATCCGGTCGAATACCTTAACCACTAGACGAGGGTGGGTAAGTGGGTAGGTGTTTGGGGGTTTAACGCCCTTTTCCACCACATAGGGTGATATCACAGACGGGGCAACGATGTAAAAGCCAGCACAAATATTTGGCCCCAGCCGTGATACGAACTCACGACCCGGGCATTAGAAGTCCAACGCTCTACCATTCCACCACCCCGGCTCCCCTAACCACTAGGCGAAAAATGCTTCTCGTAAACCCACGCTAAGACGATGAGAATATCTGACCTTGGGCCGTGGTCACGACGCGTTCGTAACTTTTCCGCCACCGATTTACGCACACGAGGGTCCGTAACTTACGATTCGTGATAAAATTGGGTGGTCATGACGTTTGCGCAGAGTTACGGCCGCTCGGAAACCCTTGCGTATTGTACACCACCTAGGAGGGTGTCGGAAAGGTGCCGTAGCCTTTGCGTAGATCTGAAAAATGGCGGCCCGCTTGATTTACCAACTGCAAATGAGAAGAGCATTGCGACGGGAAAGGGTGTTCCGCGATCGTACTAACCCTTTTGACTCGTACGACGATGTGGACATGCTTCAAAGGTTTAGATTTAGGAGGAGAGACCTGCAGGAATTGTGCGATCTGCTGTAGGACGACTTGAGTGTAGAGGGGGCGCGTTCAGTTCACTACGCACCCTGCAATGCAAAGGCCCGTATGGCCGGCTGTACACACATCGTGGGTTGATTTGTTTCCTTTTTGTGGGTTAACATTTGTTGTGTGTGTTTCGGACTAGTTCAGTGCTGAACGCACTCGGTCAGTCCTCACTGATCAGCCACCACCGTTTTGATCGTATGCCTGTCAATGCAGGTCTCATCAAGTTCATTGTGTTGTGGACCCGAAATGTGCGGGTTCCGAATTCAGAGTTATGGTCGAGTCATGTTTCTCTGCCGTAGCAAGTCAGGTTAAATGCGTGGCATGTATGTGGAGAGTTTTGTTGATGTTGTTGTTATCCTCTCCTCTTTCGTTTTTCGTTGTTCTTTGATTGAGGTTCATTCCGTTGGTTTTCTTGCCAGTGAGCCTGCTACATACGGTTTGTACGTGCAGTAAATGCTTCTACTGGTTGTAGTCCGTCCAATGTTGAGATAGAGACTGCTAGGAAGCGGTCTATATGCGACCTGCATGCTCTCCTGATCACACTCTCCACATACATGCCACGCATTTAACCTGACGCTACGGCAGATAAACAGAAACAAAAATTCTGTAGTGAACGCGTACTGAACACACCCCCTCTACTCTTTCACGCTTCACGCTAAAAGGAGAATTTGTGCAGGCCACGTGATGGTGTTTTCCGTGGGAATCCCAGGGGTCCCACACCTATCTAAAAATAACCCGTACGTGACACCGTTTCCAGTAAGTGCGCGTCGTGACCGGCCAACTAGCGGAAGAGATAGTTTTCGCGTAGCCACGTACGAACTTACGATCCGCAACCCATTTGCGCAAAGAAATTTGCGTTCGCGTCGTGACCACGGCCCCTTATCCACATTCTGCTACTGTAGTAAGAAACGCTGTATCCGTCTCCCTAACACGCACAAGTTCACACGGAATGGACCCTGCCGTCCCGGTGTGATATTCAGCCCGCATATTGATTTTAACGGGAACAACAGCATCGTGTCCCAGCTTCAGTTCTTGACGACACTAACCATGTTAAACCCGGCCCTTCACGACCGTCATCACCACGGGGGCCAATGTAGATGGCGTGGTGTGTTTTCTAGTGGTACTACGAGTCAGAGGTTTTTGACCGGCGAGGTGCTGTCATGCATAATAAAAATTGCCCCAACTTCCGAGCCCTCCGTGGATTCCACCCATTACCAGGGAGGAACACCACTGGAGCCGGCAAAGAGTTGTGGCAGCAAAAAAAAAAAAAAAAAAAGCCCTTGGCACACGTGACGAACCTGCGAGGCACCCGCTTGTGTATTACGCGGGCCGGGTTGCGGTCACACATTGCGAAACACTTTGGCTACCAGCTGCTCCGTCGGCCCGGGGCTGGACAATACACAAGAGCGAAAGCGCACGGTCAGCGGCGATTGACCGGCGTGGCGAGGAAAAATATAGGACGGTGTTCTATTCACTGGCGAGCTGACGGCGTCGTGCTTCAGCCTAATTGGATGAGTGCATTTAAACACTGGTAGGCGTGCAAAATGTCTGACCGGACCAGACTCTAAATCCCACGAAAGTCCTGCCCATCAGGGATTCGAACTTGGGCCTCAGCATCCGTAGAGGCCTCATATAATCCGTAGCGTACGCTTTAACCACTAGGCCAAATCGACTGTCCCAGTTTGCATCAGTTGTCCAACGTTAAGCCTGTTCTTAACTCGGCACAGCGCGAAACGCACATGTGTACATCACAGTCGTTGCGCTGGGTGTGTCTGCTAACTACAAAACTGAACACAGCTGTGCTCGGTGACAAACCGATTGAAGAATATTGTTCGCCATATGTTTGCGCGCCGAAAGACGTAGAACAGCCAGTCAGAATCTGTTGTGGAAACCACAGTCACAGTTGTGGCTATTTGAAATCCAGGTTGCTGTGATGACGCCACAGCGGCGGAGACAACTGTGTCACAACTGTGGCAGTGACCAGTTAAGAGCCGGCTTTACTTCTTTTTTTTTTCAAGTAGTGCAGGCACACTCAGCTGCGAATTATTCTTTGGTGCTTGCGCGGCTTTAAGCCCTAAAAACTCACTCTCTCGTCCCCTGTCGAACGTAGTAGCACGGGGTAAAACTTTCCGCCATCTTGACTAAACCCCCGATCATTAGTGGCGTGACAAGCAACAAAATCCCCACCGCGTCCCACTTTTTTTTTATTTATCGCTTCTGCCATGACATTTGCATCCCTGTCGAAGCAACTCTTCTCGTTACCCCCTCTCGTGTCTTGTCTCGGTGCCTTCACGCTAACACCCACGGTCATTCCGAGCTTCCCCCCTTCCTCCCCCCTTTCCCCCTTCCCTCCCATCAGCTTCCCACTTCCCTTGGGACCGTTCCGTTGCCGCTGCCAGCCGCTGCCAGATGCACGCTCCAGTCACCTCGTGAGCTGCACGAGAGTTGTGCACGTGCAACCAGTCCCTCGTGACAGTATAAAAATGAGAGCGAGCGGCGACACAACACGGCTGCCCACAGTGTACAGAATATTGCGCACTCGTAGTATGGTACGGCATGCCAAGGTACACGCCCTGCCGATGATTGCTGCGGTATGCGTGAGGCAGTCAGTTACTGTGAAGAAAGCGAATAAATTAATACATTAAGCTAACCCTAATTCGAAGCCCATCCCCTCACCGTAAACTTCCATTTTCTTTGCCCGGTTGCAGCTCGGTTGCAGCGGCAGTGTGCGTGTACGTGAGCCGGGATGGCCGAGTTGATCATGCGTTGGGTTTTCAATGCTCGGGTAGTAAGACGTTTCGAATCCCGGCTTGGGCCAAATGTTTGTGTGTGTGTGTGTGTGTGTGTGTGTGTGTGTGTGTGTGTGTGTGTGTGTGTGTGTGTGTTTTGGGTGTGTGGGGGGGGGTGTTTGCTTTGAGTTTAACGTCCTTTTCCACCACGATGTATGGGTGATACCAAAGACGGGGCAACTTGAATAAGGCCAGTACAGATATTTGGTCCACAGTGCATTTTCAGCCTGTTTCAGAGATTATAGCCTGCATGAGTTATCCACCGTGCATACACAGAACCGCACCATGCATGCATTTTTCGTGCCACGAAAAATGCGTGCTTATTGCGGCAAGGGGAACAACTCATGCAGGCAATAATCTCTGAAACAGGCTGAAAATGTACTGTGCTGGTGAATGCGACAGAACTCGCCGCTTCTGTGCATAGGCACTGTGGAATGCCACGTTGACCACAAAGTTGTCCAGAACTGTCCACTTTCCTTGTCACCGAGTATTTTTGTTTTTTTCCTTCTTAGGTATCACTTGTCTCGGCTAGCCAATTTCGCGTCAGTGCAGAGAGTAAGCGTAATGAAACCCGGTGGTACAGAGTTGACCCCATCCGGGTGTGACATGGGCTTTACCCTGTACAGTTCGGGACTGGTGGAAAATGGTCTGACATGATGCATGGGGCAGAGGAGAGAAAGTCGATATATGCCCCTACGCAACCTGGAAGCAAGTTTAGGGAGGAAGACTGAGGTTAGGATGCAGAAAAATGTAAAACAAAAACACTCCCAAACCAAAAATGAATTGCTCGTTCGTGTCAGGGTACGACCGTTTTGTTGCTGAGCTTTGCGGCGTCAACTGCTTCTTGTCTATTACTTTCGGTGAGGCAAGGGATTTGGCTTAAGGCCTTTTTTTTAAAGTCGAAATAATACATTCAAATTCCGCTTCCAAGATCAAAGCTGTGTTATACTTTCAATACAAGTCACATGGGAGATATTAAAGGGCAGGACAATCATACTAAAGTCATTGGAAGAGTTTTTGTGGCGGGGTGGCGGAGGAATAATTGGAGGGGTTGGGCGAAACGGGAATGGCGAAGAGTGAGGGTGAGGGGGGAGAACCGGAAATGCTGACAGCTGGGGCTTAGCCCTGCGCATTTTAAAGTCTCAACACGTTTGTCAGGTATGCAACAGCGCTGAGGAAAATTTTTCAGCGAATGCGCTTGAAGATCTAAGCTCCCAACAAAAAGCTTTCCGAGGTGTGACAAATTTTTGCAGAGTCGACCGTGCAAGCACAGTCAACTCTGTCACAGTCGCAGAATTTTCAGCGTCCCTGAAACCCCAATAAAAGCCAAGGGCAGCCTGATTTCACAGCTCAGTTTGCGTTTTGACACTGAGCGAGAAAGATCGCTGAAAACTCTGCAACTGTGACAGAGTTGCCTGGATTATGCACAGTCGAAAGGGTCGCAGTTTAAAAAAACGCAATGTTTGCGGCTTTTTGTTGAGATTGCAGATCTTTAATCCGAGCATCACTGAAAACCAGCAAGTCTTGGTCGTGATTCTGGTTGGTGTATAATTATGTTGTTGTACGTACGTGGAAGTGTACCGCGTACTGAGCAGACGACATTATTTGGTTGCGTACTGAACGACAAAATCAGTCACTTCGTGATGATTCTGGGTGACGCATAATTGTGTTGCTGTACGTGCGTCGAAGCGTACCGCGTACTCAGCAGACGACGTAATCTGGTTGCGGACTGAACGCCAGTAAAATGGTGGCTATTTTTGGCGACTTTGTCGATCGACGTGTAGTACAGGTGTGAAAGCGTTAAGCCGGCTCTTCACTGGGCACTGCGGAGCGCCACAGTGCTGTCCACAGTTGTGACACAGTTGTAGGTTTCCGCCGCTGTGGCGTCATCACAGCAACCTGGATTTCAAATAGCCACAACTGTGACTGTGGTTTCCACAACAGATTCTGATTGGCTGTACTACGTCACTCAGTCGGCGCGCAAACATGGCGGACAGTGCATCTTCAATCGGTTTGTCACCGAGCACAGCTGTGTTCAGTTTTGTAGTTGGTAGACACACCGAGCGCAACGACTGTGATGTGCACATGTGTGTTTCGCGCGCTGTGCTCAGTTAAAAGCAGGCTTTAGGCCAAAGAAAGTCATGATTATTTCTCTGCTGTGAGATGCCGCAAAGTCAAGAACTTGACATTGTCGCAACTGATGGCCAAAAGGAACATCTATTCATTTTGGCAAACAGCCTTAGAGCCTTGTTAGCGGCAGTCCCCCTCCCCCCCCCCCCCCCGAACTCATTTCGAATTTAGAGACTTTTAGAACATTCGGACAAAATGTGCAAATACTGCGCCGAATCTATGTCCCTTTAACTCAGGTTTATCGTATGAAACACTTGTGCTCTGGATTCGGGTTTTGGGCAGCGGGTAATTGTTATGTCAGCTCCCCCCCGCCCCCCCTCCCAACACACACATACCCATTCTCGGGAGCGAGAGCGAATGTAATCACCAATATTCACAGGAAACTATTTCAATACATTACTTCACTGTCGGGCGAAACACAAACATAACATGGTCTTTTGCCTTCCAAAGATGATTTCCGTGGAGCTCCCCCCCCCCCCTTTTTTTTGGGGGGGGGGGGGGGGGGCGAGAGCGAATCTAATCACCAAACTTCACAGTAAACTATTTCAATACATTACGTCACTGCCGGGCAGAACACAAACAGAACATGGTCTTTTGCATTCCAGACATGTTTTCCGTGGAGACATTCCCCCCCCCCCCCTTTTTTTTTTTTTTTTTTTTTGAGAGGGATCGAGAGCGAATCTAATGACCAACATTCACAGTAAGCTATTTCGATACATTACTTCATTGCCGGGGCGGAACACAAACAGAACATGGTCTTTTGCATTCCAAACATGTTTTCCGTGGAGACATCTCCACCACCCCCCCTCCCCCGCCCCCCACCTTCTTTTTTTTTTTTTTTTTTTTTGACGGGGAGCGAGAGCGAATCTAATCACCAACATTCACAATGCGCTATTTCAATACATTACTTCACTGCCGGGGCGGAACACAAACATAACATGGTCTTTTGCATTCCAAACATGTTTTCCATGGAGACATCTCCCCCCCCCCTCTCCCGCCCCCCACCTTTTTTTTTTTTTTTTTTTGACGGGGAGCGAGAGCGAATGTAATCACCAACATTCACAATGCGCTATTTCAATACATTACTTCACTGCCGGGGCAGAACACAAACATAACATGGTCTTTTGCATTCCAAACATGTTTTCCATGGAGACATCTCCCCCCCCCCCCCCCCCCCCCCCCCCACCTTTTTTTTTTTTTTTTTTGACGGGGAGCGAGAGCGAATCTAATCACCAACATTCACAATGCGCTATTTCAATACATTACTTCACTGCCGGGCAGAACACAAACATAACATGGTCTTTTGCATTCCAGACATGTATTCCGTGGAGCCTCTCCGCCCCCTACACCCCCCCCCCACCCTTCCACTTTTTTTTTTTTTTTTTTTTGGGGGGGGGGGGGGCGGTGCCAAGGGGCGAAGGAAGAATAAACCATTCATCTCTGACTTGCAGGCGGAGGATTTGAGCGTGTGATTGATCTTCTGCTCGAGCTGTTCGGGTCACATTGTTTCCACATTGTGATTTTCCAGCGTATTCTCTGAAGTCACTCAGTGTGTGTGTCTCACTGATTCCGTGTTCGCTGCGCCTCCGCTCTCCAAGTGCGACCGAGTGTGTGTGCGCGCGCGCGCGCGCGTGTGTGTGTGTGTGTGTGTGTGTGTGTGTGTGTGTGTGTGTGTGTGTGTGTGTGTGTGTGTGTGTGTGTGTGTGTCATAACTGTCATGATCACACAATGATCAGTTCTCGGGGTTTGTGTGTGTGTGTGTGTGTGTGTGTGTGTGCGTGCGTGCGTGCGTGCGTGCGTGCGTGCGTGCGTGCGTGCGTGTGCGTGTGTGCTTCATGAAAATATTTTTTTCTCTCTTGTTTCAGCTAACTTGCACCCCGACGAAGAAGTGCTGGTATGTGTTTGTTTTCATTAAAAAAAAAAATAGACCCACACACGCGTAGATCTTTCTCTTATACATGCATGTGGTTTGCTTTGTCCTTTTCCTCGTACCATAAAAAGATCTCTTAGCTGGTTGACCTTGGCCTTACCATCAGTCCCATGATTTATTCCAAAATTACTATTAGCTATACTTGTAAAGATTGTGCATCAACTACCATCTCAAATGACAAAAGTCATACATAACCAACGCTTTGTTGCAGATTTCTCAGTCAGTTGGCCTTGACCTCGGTGGTCATGACGACCTTCTCACCGTCCTTGAGGAGAGGCGGAAGCGGTATGAGGATGTCTGCAAAAATGCGGAAATTCCTGGAACAGTGTCATTCAGCTTAGCGTACCTTCCTGCTAATTTGAGTGTGTGCGTGCCGCCCAAGGTATATTAAAAAAATAATTAAATAAAAAAAATTAAAAAAGGGATTTTCCTGGTGCCAAACCTCCTGCTGGAGCTCTGGGCGCCTAGCATACAGTAGCAGAACATTACATACACATTACATACATTACATAAGCACAGTCATACAATACGTTCTTACAAAACATCGTGATCATGATTCAGTCTTCAGAGACCCAAGCAGAGAACCTCTGACGTTGCCCAAAGCAAAGCAAAACAGCCCTCACACACCCCAAAAACACTCGCCCAGCCAAGCAGTCAAAGACACACGCCAGGAACAGCTTGTCCTTAAGGGCTAAAAACCATAGGACGTAAAGCAAGCTAATGATGATCATGCTCACGGCGCCGCTGGGCCGGATGACGAAGCAGTGAAAGCCTGCTGCCGCTAAGCGCTACTTTATGTGCAAACCTCCACCCTGCTATTCACTCTGGTGCGTGCGATACTATTTCTGTTTACCACGACACCGGCCACAGCTTACTCTTCTTCGAAAGATGAACCGTGGGATTTTTAGCGTGCATGTTCTGCATGTATTAAGCTATGAACTGCGTAATCATCTTCATCACGACGAGGACGACGACGAATTTCTTGAATGGCCACTTCTGTCCATTGTTCACAGGTAGGCTGCACTTTCTGGAAGCGAGTGATCTACTTTCTGCACGGAGACACGGACAGAGGACCAGACAATGACGTGCTGCCCGTCAGCTCGCCCTTTGACGTCAGCCGTATGCACGTGCACTTCGTCGGTGCCTGGGAGAACAAGACGCTGGACTTTCACGACGCTCACGAGCGCGCTCTCCTCTTCAGCACCACGCGAGTTCTGTTCTCGCGAGATCCTTGGAGCCGCTTGTGGAGCGGGTAGGTATAATATAAACAACTCCAGAGCGAGACAATGATGATGATGATGATGATGATGGTGACTTTTTTTTTTTTTTTTTTTACTGCCACAACTCTTTGCCGGCTCCAGTGGTATTCCTCCCTGGTAATGGGTGGAATCCACGGAGGGCTCGGAAGCTGGGGCATTTTTTTATATTTTATTATGCATGATGGTGAAAATGAGGGTGATGGTAAGATGATGCTATGGAGGTCCGTGCGGTTTGGGACTGCGGGACAGGGCCGCATTCCACGCTTCCTGTCATAAATATCCCGGCATAAACCAGACGCGGGAACTACGGCACCTGCGGTGCCGGCCGTGTAATCATCCACATCATAAGACGTGTCATACCAAGAGAAGCACACCCAAAGCCGCACCCGCGAAGTGGGTGAAACTCGGCTGTGTGGCAACAGCCTCCCCATCGGGCCCATAGCACACCTGCTCTGGGTAGGAGCCGACCTAGGTAGGAAAAATCCCGCTTGCCTCGGCTGGGACTCGAACCCGGGTCTCCCGGTCCATAGTCCGAAGTGCTAACCACTACACTACGGGGGCCGGTGATGATTACATTTTTGTTGGGTGTATGGTCGTGAAAGAGTAAAACTGTGCATTTTCATGATATTTTTTGACTCACGGTGGTGAATTTCATGACTGTGTCTTTGTTCCAGTTTTGTTGACAAGTTCGTTCTTCCCGATTCCTGGTTGGATCATGGTCTGGCTATATTGCGCATGCGTCTGCGTATGCATTCCAAGGGTCCGAAAAAGCGAAGCCTTTTGGAATCTTTAATACTGAAGAGCGGAGGTCACGACTCATTCATTAACATGACCCGCAAAAAAGTATGATCTCGCACCTTTTATACATAGAATGTAGTATTTGCTCTTAACCAAGGGACACAACTATTGCAAGTAATCACACTCAACATAATTGAGTTGCTTCCCTTTTAAACTCATGCCTTGCACCACCAACACACCCACTCAACTCCAACCCCCTACCCCCTCCCATTCGGAGTCAGGGGAGGCCGTGTATGATGCTGCACATCATGTGTTTGTAGTTAAATGTATGAGTGGAGGCATGTTGCGTGCGTTTCTGTGTGATTGAGTGTGTGTTCACTGTTAGGCGCTCTGAGCTCGTGCGGGAGCGTCCCGTAAATAACCATATCATTTTTTATTATTGTGACAATATTATTACCTCTGACTCACCGATTCGCCATCACTCTGTTTCTGGCATCCTAGAACTTCCAATGTGCTGACGATGTTTCCTTCGCGGAGTTCCTCTACTACGCTTTGGTGGTCAACCCCAACGCACACTGGAGCCCTGTTCACGAGGTATGTAGCTTATTTTGTCTGATTTATCTGCCCACAGACAGACAGACAGACAGACAGACAGACAGACAGACAGAAAAACACCCAACCATCAACCAACCAACCAACCAACCAACCAACCAAACCCAGAGGTGGGGTGGGTGTGTGGGAGTTTAAACTCCCCCAACCAAACCAAAACTAAACCAAACTCAGTGTTCCCGATGACGCACAGGTGTGTTTATTTGTACGCACAAAACTCACAAAATTGACGCACAAATTTGAGACCAGCGCGTCAGAGGGCACGCACTCTTTTTCCGTCTCGTCGTGACAAACAAAATTTTTCCAAAACTCGATGAACAAAAAGCGATCTGTAACTAGCAGCTGACACTTGCAGCCGCTGAGCCATAGTGGATAACAGACAGAATTTGATTGGCTTAAGCACTCCGGGACACTTTTTGTCAATTCATAATGCTCTATATGGTAAGCGTGCGGGTTCCTCGCCTTGCCAATTCGCTATGGCTGACACGCTACAGTTCACAGATATCTCTCCTACTTGAATACTTTTGTAAACAACAGCAAATGGTTTTGACTTTCAGACAATTTATACCAAAAAGACCATGGACCCTAAAATTTACTAAAGGACCCTCAAAGAGAGAGGGTCCCAAAGACCCTTAAATTTTCGAACCACAGGGAACACTGTAAAACCAAACCAAACCAAACCAAACATGACTTCGGAAAAGACATGAATTGGTGACGTCAGTGAATTTGTCTCTACTGAAAGGTCTGCAGCCCGTGCGTTCTGAAACCACAAGTGCTGGGCAAGATGGAGACGTTTTCCCAGGATGCCTCCTACGTCCTCGGCACTTCCGGTCTCGGCCACTTCCTCCAGAACTACAGCCACGCGGGTCACGTGACCAACGAGCTGCAGACGATCCTCGACTACCACATGCACCTTTGGCCCCGGAGGCAAGACAAGCTTCACAACTGTCTCGACATTCTGGGCATGGGGAGACGACTGTGGTTGGCCTTCCAGTACAACGGTTACATCCCTTTGACAACCAGCTTTCCTGAGCAAGTTTTGAAAACAGAGCTGATCAACGTCACGATCGTGGAAGCACGTGACCGCGTTCTGAGTCACGTGAACGCTGCGGCCTCCAAAGAGAGGCTGAGTGAATCCGAGTGGGTGGACCTCCGACGCAGAATAATGGTGTCAGCTTACCGTGCAGTGCCTCGAGAATTGTTGGAGCTCGTGCAGAAACGATTCAAATGGGATTTTGAACTTTTTGATTACGACCCAGAGCCCGTCGACATTTTCCATCATTAACAATTAGGCGATTTTATGACCCACAATGTTTCATATTTTCACCCCAGCTGTTAGGAATAAGCTCAGTTAGCTGCAGAAAGTGCATAAACTGGGACAGTCGGTGGTCTAGTGGTTAATACATTGTCACCAATGCGAGAGGTCAGGTTCGAGTCCCACTCGGGATTTTTTCCTTCTCATATGTCACTCGTCGGGGGTTCTCTCCGGGTACTCCGGCTTCCTCCCCCACTGCTTTGGAAATGTTCAGCCCAACAAATTCAAAAGGAAACGCAATTCTAAAATTCCGAAACCTAAATTGCTGAGCTGGCCCTTCGCAACAGGTGATTGTCGTATGTTCATGTCCATTGTCTGAGAGAATGCGCGTGATTCACTCGAGCGTGTGTGTTGGGATTTGCTCGCGGCGCTTTGAGCCACATATTTGGGATAAAGGGCCTATGCTAATGTGATTATTATTATTATTATTATTATTATTGTTATTAACTGTTTGCCATAACGGCTACCCATGATACCTTTCAAGTACTTATACTGACGGTGAATTATGTTTTTGCATTTTATTTTTTGAATAAATGAGTGACCGCGTTCCAGTCGTGATATACTGATGGGCTTTAAAAGTCTCACACTTCTAAGTCATTTTACTGCTTTTTTGTTTATATAACCCCCTCTGTCTCTGTGCTGTCTTTGTGCACGTGTCTCTGTCTATTTTATCTCTCGAGTATGCTCGTGCACCCCTCAGTATAGACCTTTGGTCATTTAGTTATTCATACCAGCGTCCAACTTGTTGGAAAGATCTCCCATCATCATTCAGATATACAGACACAAAACCATCCTTCAAGCAAAATATGAAAATCCACCTCTTCACTGCCCTCAACCAATAGCTGTTGCCACATCATCTTGCTGGTCGTGTGTGTGTGTGTGTGTGTGTGTGTGTGTGTGTGTGTGTGTGTGTGTGTGTGTGTGTGTTATACATTGATAACAATCCCCCGAAACCGCTTGTGCTCCCAATGGCATTCTTTTTCGTAAAATACCCACATGCCTTCTAACACATTTTACACACAAATTTTTATTCAGTCGCGTTGAACGAATGACGAACAACAAACATGAGCCGTGCTCTTGATACAAGAACAAAACTTCCACACAGAAAATACACAACTGCTTTTAACATGTCGCCCACTGTACTTCTTCCAATTTTTTTTAATCTCTTCTTTGGTTGTTTTTGGGGTGGATATTGTTATTAACGGTTCGTTTACACCGGCGACAATGCAGCTTGGAACAAAATAATCAGAAATGTGAAGGAACTTTATTCTTCCACATTAAAGGCCCGTAGTATGGACATCTGCCTCCCCGGGAAGTGACGTCACACGGTGTCTACCACCAGCCGCCATGCTTGTGTTTCTGCAGAGAGAAAGCACGATGTTTTTAGTATTACTGTATTATCTTTTCAAAGGGAGGTTTTCAGGTTATCAAAAACTTCAAAAAAGAAAAACGATTGATTGATTGATTGATTGATTGATTGATTGATTGATTGATTGATTGAACACTTCATCCAATCCCGAGAACACCTTTGTGTCTTCTTGCCGTTCAGGTATCATATGGGACAAGCACCACATCAACGTCAATGCCCCCTCTCCCAACCCCCTCCCCAACCCACCCCTGTGCCCCTCTTCCTTCATCTACTCCTCCATCCCCCCACCCAAAACCCCCTCCTGCTTCGTTCTTCGCTTTCTACCACTAACCCCCAATACATTTTATCGCCCTCCCCCCCCCCCCCGCCCCCTTCCTCCTCTAAACACAGTGTGTGATAGCTACTACATCCCATCCTCATAACAACAGAATTATGACCTTGACCGTGACCCTGACCTCTTTCACGATCACCTTGTCCCCGCGTTCCTTGATGACGATCTTCTCGTTGCCGTCCCTGATGACCGTCTTGTGTCCATGCTGGTGTACTTGGGGGAAGTGGGGTGGGTGGTGGTGGTGGTGTCCGAAACCTTCCTTGATCACGATTTTCTCTCCTCCTCTTGGCCCTCCGCCAATGACGATCTGTCAAAATTGTCGCAGAGATTTTTATTTTTATTTTTTTTATTAAGGTAAGATGGGTTACGCCTTTCAAAAGTCTTACGACGGGAAGAAATAGTTTCGATCAACGAAACCGATGCGAGAATGGGGCAATGGGTATACTTGTTGTTGTTGTTGTGTTGTTGTTGTTGTTAGTAGAAATTGTAGTAGTAGTAGTAGTAGTAGTAGTATATTTTATATTCGTCTCCAAATAGTAATAGCAGTAGTAGTAGTAGTAGTAGTAGTAGTATATATTCTACATATTCGTCTGCAAGGAGGATTTTTTTTTTACTTTACGTTGCTTAGAAGAAGTGATAGTAGTAGTAGTAATAGATTATATATTCGTCTGCAAGGAGGATTTTTTTTTTATTTTTTTTTTTTTACTTTACCTGGCTTAGTGTAGTACTAGTAGTAGTAGTAGTAGTAGTAGTAGTAGTAGTAACTAGTATATTCGTCCCCAAGGAGGAAATTCCTGTTCGGGGCATTACGGTGGGTTAACGTGGCTTTTTACCACCACGATATTATTTCAGCTGCTGTAAACCACTGCTTTATCTTCGGTTTCAGTCTTTGCGTGCGTTCGTGCCTGTATGTGCGTGCGTGTGAGTGCGTGCGTGCATGCGTGTGTGCATATGTGTGTGCATGTATGTTCTTACGCGTGTGTATATGCATCTTTAATTTTGAATTTAATGCTTTAACTATCTTCTATACTGACCCTCTCATTGTGTCCCCGGGGTGGGGTTGGTACCACATAGGTTGTTGTCGGAGGTGGGGGCTGGTAGGCGGGGTAGGGGTAGGGCTGGGACTGGGGGTAGCCTGGCTGAGGGGGGTATGGGTAGGGCGCTGCGGCACCTGCCGGCTGCTGGGGAGGGTAGCCGCCCGCGGGTGGGGGATAACCGGGATAACCTCCTGAAAATCAGAAAACAGCGTTATGAGAGTATGAAAAAAATAAGAAGAATAATACTAATAGAGTGACACAAATGTGAAAATCAGTCTAAACACAAAAGAAGTGAAGAACACGAAGAAAGAAAATGAAAAAGAATCAACAAACAACAACAACAACAACAACAACTAAAACAATCACAACAAAACGAAAACAAACAATAAAATAGAGTGATACAAGTGTGGTAAAGTATCCCGTACTTGGTATCAGGCTAAAAGTTTCATATGTATAATATCAATTTCCTGTATCACTGACGTGATTCGTATCAGTGTAACAGTGTTCTCTGTCATGCAGTTTCGGTGCGATGTATCACGTATTTAGTAACAATCTGACAGTGTGATACATTCTGTATATCACGTAGTTCGTAACAACACGAGCGCAACACGTGAATAATCATGACGCGCTCTTCAGCTTGTTGTTGTAGTTGTGTTGTTGCTGTTGTTGCTTGTGGCTGTTGTGGTAGTGATCATTCATGAATTTGTTTTTTATATATTTTTGTTTTGTTTGTTTGTTTTTGTTTTTCTTTTCTTTTCTTTTTTTGCTTCTTTGTTTGTTTGCTGGTTGTTGTTGTTGTTGTTGTTGTGTGTTGTGTGTGTGTGTGTGTGTGTGTGTGTGTGTGTGTGTGTGTGTGTGTGTGTGTGTGTTTGGGGGGGGGGAGCTTGTTTGGGAGTTTAACGTCCTTTTCCACCACGTGAGGGTGACATACAAAGACAGGGCAACGAGAAAAAGGCCAGCATAAATATTTGGCCCTCGCCGGGATTCGAACTCACGACCCCCCCCCCCCCCCGAGCATGGAAAGTCCAACGCTCTGCCATTCGGCTATCCCGGCTCCCCCTAGGGAAACTTGGTCAGAGTCAGAACTACCTACATGTACCTAAAAAAAACTGAAGTATCAGTATTTCACAATCGAGTCAGCATACGCGCGAGTTATCCCTGTGACTAAATCGGTGATTGATAACACAGGTAATAACAAATCAAGGTCCAGTGTTTGTTTGCTGTGCACTAACAATATTGACTGGCTCAGTGCCAGTTGGGACAGTTGATTTGACCGTGAATTGACAAAATGCCACAATACCTCGGTTTATCATATACACAAACAATGAGCAGTGTTATAGGTTTTGGTCCTGTTTCACACACACACACACACACACACACACACACACACACACACACACACACACACACACACACACACACACACACACTCCTCTACGAGAAGCTTCACTGACACTGACACTGAAACGCAAAAACTTTCCTCTAGAAACATCTACTGCTCATTGGAGGAAGAAATGTCTTAAGTGTTGTTCAAATCCACAACGCTTACGCCCTTTTCGGAGATGACCTTAGAACGTGAATAACATTAATTTCGCATGGGGAAAAAATTCCCCTTTCATCCTACAGCTTTATAACTGTTGCCTGTTCAACTGTGAGTGTACAGCTGTGCCACGTACATAACACCATCATAACACGTTGCTTGCCCGAGATGTTGTTCAGAAACATTTGACAGATCATGAATGAGTCATGATCATGCGCCACGTGACAGCCCAAGCGCAAGGATGCCAGTTTTGGTTTTCCAAAGTTGCTGATTGGTGGGTCTCGGTAGTCCCATGCTGGAGTAAGGAGGGGATGGGGTGTGTGGGGAGGGGGAGGGGGCGTCGCCGTGGTATAGCTCCAACAACGTTTTTTTTTTTTTTTTTTTTTGGGGGGGGGGGGAGGGGGAGCCGGGATGGCCGAACGGTAGAGCGTTGGACTTCTAATGCTCGGGTCGTGAGTTCGTATCCCGGCTGGGGCCAAATATTTGTGCTGGCTTTTTTTTTTTTTAATCGTTGCCCCGTCCTTGATATCACCCTATGTGGTGGAAACGGACGTTAAACCCCCAAACACCCACCCAACAACTTTTGTCCCTGCATGCATAACCTGTACCTGTTTTCCATTACACGGCCCCTTTCATTTGGAATGGTTTTCTCTCTCTCTCTCTCCCTCTCTCTTTCTTTTTTAAATAATGTGCACATTTGATGTTTACGCACGCGTGTTATCACGATACTGGAAGAATCACCGCTAGTCCCACATCCCCCCCCCCCCCCCCCCCCCCCCCCCATTTCAAAGTTACACCAGTGAATGAACAATAATCACGAATACACTTCACAAAATCAAACGGTAACAGGAAAGCTACGTGAAACTGAAAGATCGTCGCTTTTAATTGTAGCACACTTCTATCATCGACGCATGCGGAAGAAAATGTTAGAACGCTAGATTAGACGGAAAAGTTTCAGTTTCCTTTATACAGCCAGTCAGTCAATCAGTAAATTAATCAGTCAATCCCTTAGTCAGCCAGTTCATACGTAATAATTTCAATAGTTGATTTTTTAAAATAATTTCAACAGATGATTTAACAGACAATTTCAAGTATTTCTTCAACATGATTTCTACAGCTGGTTTGTAAGTTTCAACTATTTCTTCAACATAATTTCTACAGTTGAATTAGAATACTTTCAACTGTCTACGGTCATCTAGAAAAAAAGGGATAAGCGACATGGATTTTATAGGCGCTTGAACCTTTCCTCACATAGATGGCAGTTACAGACATAAAGCTTTAACGAAGTGAAAGAACCAGAAAAAAAAAGACCGCTTCTGTTCTTACCAGGATACTGTGCCATGTTGAACTTGAGCTGTTGTCGCTGTTCGCTGTGTTGTCAGGTGCAGAACTCAACCAAGTCTTCTTCTCACACTGGCCTTGACTTGCCAGCCTCGCGATATTTATTCATCATCCCAAACTTCAACGATTAGGCCTTAACACGCAGTACGTAGATGCACAGGGAGTTTGTATCTTCCGCAGGGGGGGGCGTGTTTCTGTTAAAATGTTTGTTTGGATAATGCTTTGCCATAGCGTCTTGCAAAGTTTAAGTAGCAGTGTTGGTTATACGAAGGACTGAGACGGGTTTCCTGCTTAAAATGCCAGGAATGATAAAATGAGTATTGTACTCTCTGTCTATCTGTCTGTCTGTCTGTCCGTCCGTCCGTCAGTCTCTCTGTCTCTCTCTCTGTCTCTGTCTGTCTGTCTGTCTGTCTCTCTCTCTCTCTCTCTCTCTCTCTCTCTCTTTGTGTAGTATAGCTGTTCTTTATAGTTATGTAGTAGCTGTAGCAACGGAAAGTTCGAAATTTGACCTTTGTGTTAAAGCTTTAACCGTTGATAAATAAAGAATCATTGTCATTGTCATTGTCATTGTCATTCTCTCTCTCTCTGTCTCTCTCTCTCTCTCTCTGCTTCTGTGCCCAACTGTATCAAAAAACAAAACAAAAAAAACTTTATATTAATTAGAAGCAAATGTATTTTGTAAATGAGAAGTTTTTCGGAAATTCATCCTTAATCTGTGCGTCAAATTCATCATAATGACGCCCTTACAATGTCCACAAAACTGAACACAGTCATATTGTGGGCGGCAGCTGTTTAGTATTGGGAAACACAAACATGTACACAGTTTGAAGTAGAAAAGCAGTCTGAAGCCTTGTTACATAACAAATGGTGCTATGCTCGTTTAGGAGTTCGAGCGGGTCGTATTTTTAGATGAGGACGCGTCATTTGATAACAAAACATCACGAGGGGGTGTGTCATTTGATTTTCACAGTGCGGTTTTCAGCTGAGTGACCAGTGTTAGGATCACCCCAGGTTGTTCTGATGTCTGCATGTCTGTATGACTTGTGTGTGTGTGTGTGTGTGTGTGTGTGTGTGTGTGTGTGTGTGTGTGTGTGTGTGTGTGTGTGTGTGTGTGTGTGCTTGCCTGCCTACCTGTCAGTGTGTGTGTGTGTGTGTGTGTGTGTGTGTGTGTGTGTGTGTGTGTGTGTGTGTGTGTGTGTCTGCTTGCCTGCCTACCTGTCTGTCAGTGTGTGTGTGTGTGTGTGTGTGTGTGTGTGTGTGTGTGTGTGTGTGAGAGAGAGAGAGAGAGAGAGAGAGAGACAGACAGACAGACAGACAGACAGACAGACAGAGTTGCCTTTCCACCTGTGTGTGTGTGTGTGTGTGTGTGTGAGAGAGAGAGAGAGAGAGAGAGAGAGAGAGTGTGGGCGGGCGGGCGCAAGGGGTCTGCTTGTGGGCGCGCGCCTGCTTGTGACTGCGTGTGTCATCCTTTGAAAAGAATATGACCCATGAGTTCGATTTGTAGTGCGAGACGAACCGATATCAAGTATCACATATCAGCCCCAGCCTTCAAAAACACCAGTCGTTATCAGCCATCGCACGGTGTGCCTGAACTTTGGCATTTAACTTAACACACCTTGATAAACACACCCTCAAAGGCTAGTGACAAATGAAGTACTATACATTTTATCTAACAAGCCTACATTACACTCATTACAATCATATTTGCTACTACTTGCGGGAAATTGTTCAATTTATTTTTATGTTAAATGGGCCAAATCCATCTTTGCTAAGTTATGTTTTGGAACAGTTTTCGCTCGTGAGTGCGCCTTTAGGCTCGAAATACTTTATCTCGATGATTAGTACAGCTGCTTATGCCTTAATTACCCTTTTGCGAGAGAAGTGGAAACTTCTAGTTCAGTATACGACTGTCAGTGTGGTCGCCGCCGCATCATTGAGTACGCTAATGTTGGCTCAGTGCCAGCATTACAGACGCTGTCACTGTCCAGGCGTCGAAGTGGTGTGATGATAGATAGCACAAAAACACCCCCACAACACTCAGTGAGCATAACACATAGTACCATAAGCCCCTTTGATAATGACACGTCTAGTCACAACAGAGCACGACAGTGCGTGTGCTGTATTGGAAATGTCAGCTGCTTAATCGCATGAGTCGATTTCTTTCCGCTGGTTTTACAGCGACCAGGAAAACTAATTACACACAACTATTTTGCATGCGTGTCAAGTTATACGGCCAGCCTCACTCGTGATCGTGGATTGAGGAGTGCTCTGCTGTGGTAAGTCGTCCGCTCAATGTTGCTTGGTCTTGTTTCATTTGTTTCAAACGTTGTGGAATTTCTTTGCCAACAAATCTCAGTGAGAAATGCGCCCACGCTGTCTAATTTTGAAGAGCAATTTTAAAACGTTCATCTTTTGTAAAGCCTTCCATTAATTTTCTGTGTCAGTGGCTCGTCAGTTTCACCAGTGTATGCGTGTCCACAGTACACGCGTGTAAATTGTGCGTGAGTCTCGGTGAGTGACTGGCGCATCGAGTTTTGTTCTAAAGAAATGCGCCGTACAAATAGCATTTCATCTTCTTCTTCTTCTCCTTCTTATTATTATTATGATCATTTAGCTTTCAGAGGTAGACTGGGGTTTTTTTTGTAGTCAAGGGTAACACTATCTGTGTGGAAGATTTTGTTTGTTCATTCTTGCGGAAGCGAGAGTGCAGCTGTCATTTTGTGTAAAACTTTCGGCAGCAAGGATCTGTCTATTGACTTGTTTAGCAGTGTGTCGATGATTTGAAGGTCGGTCTTTTTTGGTGTGGGTTTGGTGTGTGTGTGTGTGTGTGTGTGTGTGTGTGTGTGTGTGTGTGTGTGTGTGTGTGTGTGTGTGTGTGTGTGTGTGTGTGTGTGTTTTGTTATTGTTATAGATAGTTTTGGAGTATGTGACTCTCTGTCTGTTTGTCTGTCTGTCCGTGTGTGCGTGCGTGCGTGCGTGCGTGCGTCTGTCTGTCTGTCTGTCTGCGTGCGTGCGTGCTTGTGTGTGTGTGTGTGTGTGTGTGTGTGTGTGTGTGTGTGTGTGTGTGTGTGTGTGTGTGTGTGTGTGTTGTTATTGTTATAGATAGTTTTGGAGTAGGTGGCTCTCTGTCTCTGTCTCTCTCTGTGTGTCTCTGTGTCTGAAAGGTCGAAAATGTGGTTATTGTAAACAACATCTTCTACCATTGTTGAATAAAACATCACAGTCAAAGTCAAAATCAAAGTCTCTCTGTCTTTCTGTCCGTCTGTCCATCTGTCCGTCTGTCTATCTGTCCGTCCGTCCGTCTATCTGTCTGTCTGTCTGTCTGTCTGTCTGTCTGTCTGTCTGTCTGTCTGTCTGTCTGTCTGTCTGTCTTCCTTGTTTGTAGTATGGCCAAGGCGTTTCCCAAAGGCTTTCGAAATCAGAGATAAAATCATCAACTAAAATTAACGAACATGCATTATGTACAATACCATGAAGTAGATTACATAGATAAACGGACAGAATACGAATGACAGAGAACCTTTATCATTGATTTACAAATATTCGCGACATGTTTCATTTGCCCTGGTCAGGTCGCATGATTGTTTATCTTTAGAGGCGCTGCCTAATGCAAAGCATTTCTCTGTGTTGTTTTCGTTTTTCATTGTTAAATACGTTTCTTAACCAGCCCATAATACCCTTCATAACACCCGTCTCTTCTGAGGCGCTCAAGGTACCGCCGGGCTGGACGACGAAGCAGTGAAAGCCCGTGGCTACTAAGACCTACGACAGACGCTGCGAACCTGCAGAGCGTTCGCAAGTTGGTCGAACGGCTTTTCTGCTCACACGCTACCAACGTGCAGCGAGCGGACTGCGCCGCCAGTCTGGCGCTGGACAATACACAATGAGCGAAAGCGCGCGGTTAGCGGCGATTGACTGGCGTGGCGATGAAAAAAATAGGACCGTGTTCTGTTCACTGGCGAGCCGACGGCGTGGCGTTTTAATGCCTTTTCACACGCAGAGTGCCTGCAGCGAGTTCGCCCGCTCGTCGAGTGGATTTTCTGTTCACACGATACCAGCGTGCACTGGGTGGACTGCGCTGCCGGCCTGGCGCTAGACAATACACACAGCGCGGGGGCGGCGACCGGCTGGTGTGGCGAGGAAAAAATAAGACCGCGTTCTATCCACAGGCGTGGCGACGGCTACAAGCGGATTTAATTGGCTGGGCCGGAGTGCATTTTACCGCTGGTAGGCGTGCAAATTAAACCGCCACGTCTGAGGAGTTCTAAGCACTACTTTATGCGGGGAGCCGGGGTGGCCGAATGGTAGAGCGTTGGACTTATAATGCTCGGGTCGTGAGTTCGTACCCCCGCTGGGGCCAAATATTTGTGCTGGCTTTTTCATCGTTGCCCCGTCTTTGATATCACCCTATGTGGTGGAAAAGGACGTTAAACCCCCAAACACCCACCCACCCCACCCCACTACTTTATGCGCAAACCTCCACCCCGCTTTTCAGGTTACAGACCGGTATTAGCTTCCAGGTCATGTAGTAAGAACTCCGCTAAATATAGTAGAAAATCTTTGCCCCTTTTAAAATTTGTGTGCAGAGTAAAAAATTGCATTCTGGTGCTTTTTGTTGGCTTTGTAAACAAGTTTCATGCCAGGTAATAGTAAAATTAGGGAAAAATGAGCCTGGCTTGTGGATTATTTGTATTCATGCGCGGCTGGCACAGGAGCCAGCAGACGACCGTGGAATGAGGGGGTATGTGGTCGCTGCCAACATTGCCAAAAAACGGAACATTGGAATTTGTTGAAATTTACTCTACACATGTGTCTATGGCTGCCTGATTTTTGTGATTTTTTGTGAATTTTAAAGCATTTCTAGGGTGTCATCTGCAACGTTATGTGTAAGAGGAATATATAGCGTTTTCCTCCAAATTTGCATCTCTGGTACGTAGCTTCACGCTGGCCCGTGCCACAATGTTTCAGTCTACCACGCCACCCACCACAGCCTACTCTTCTTTGCAAGATGGACGTGGATTTTTGTACTGCGTCCACACCTGACATTTATGTGTGTGCGTGTGTGCACGAGAACAAGACAAACACAAACACCGAGAACAATCATGTATTCTCTGCCAGATGTAATATTTTCTGCGCCAAACAAGAAATTGGCGGTAGAAATAACACACATTCTAATTACTCTCAGGGTGAATGAGACACATTGAATACATAACTATGTGACAGATGTCCACGTGAAATTAACCACGCTCGCTAGCGTGATACTTAAAGCCTGTACGTTCGTAACGTCGCTGAGATGAAAAACTGCCGTTTTCAAATCTCTATTGCTATTGGCGAAATGGAAGGAAGCTTCATTTGACCACTGCAGCCGTTTTCTGATCTTTAAGCGCATTGGAAGAAAACTTTTTCTGCAGTGGTGGTGTATGCGTGACAAACGCATTGAGACTTTCATACTGGTTTCAGACCTGGGTGTGTGTTTGTGCTACAGAGTCGGAGCTGTTCATGCGAAGTCTGTATATGTGAGAAAGCTTTGCCGTTATGGAGGAGCTCGACGACAAGTCTATCAATGCGGTGAGAAATCTTGTTTTATTATTGTTATTAATTGTCATTTGTATTTACTTGTGTACGTTTTTGTTGTTTTTGCTTGTGTGTGTGTGTGTGTGTGTGTGTGTGTGTGTGTGTGTGTGTGTGTGTGTGTGTGTGTGTGTGTGTGTGTGTGTGTGTGTGTGTGTGAGAGAGAGAGAGAGAGAGAGAGAGAGAGAGAGGACTCAGGCGGTTCTTAGAACTTCTCACAAAGAAGAAGTCATTGGCAGATGCAATTTTTAACTGGCGCATGTCAAATTCACCGTTGAAGCTGTGAAAAACACAAACGACCGATTAAAAAAAAGCTCCAAAACTGTAAGGCACGTCATTTTAAACGGCGTTATTATCCTTTACAGT